>JACEFZ010002693.1:560589-633089 GCA_014155875.1 Cepaea nemoralis
TTCTGCAGTATGTACCTGACGAGATGCAGCGAAATATGCCAGACAATAAATCGTGCAATCTATTGTTTGTGTCTTCGTTATTCAAATTCACTATGGCAAAACATTGTTTTGAAAATGGATACAATTGGGGGCCTATAAGTCAAATTTTGTTCTCATTGGGAAATTAGTGTGATTCTTTAACATATCCGGGAGTCCCCTAGACATCCTGAGTCCTTTCGTGTCACATCACATTCAAGTGACAAACCCACACTAGTGGAAATAAGTCCCACCTCTCTAACGTTACTTATCACGGGGGATGCACTTGTGGGTACTGACCTTTTCCACCCAACATGCCACAATAAGCAATAATTTCAGCTCTTAATATAAACAATAACTTCAGCTGGTAATGTAAGCTATAACTTCAGCTGTTAATATAAAAAATACCTTCAGTTAGTGATATGTGCAATAACCTCCGTCGGTAGTATAAGCAAAATAAAGTTAATATAAGCAATAACTTCAGCTGTTAATATAAGCAATAACTTCAGCCAGTAATATACGCGATATTATCAGCTATTAATATAAATAGTAACTTAAGCTGTTAATATACGCAATAATTTCAACTGTTAATATAAACAATAACTTCAGCTGTTAATATAAGTCAATAAATTCAGCTGTTAATATAAGCTATAACTTCATCCGGTAATATAAAGAATAACTTCAGCCGGTAACATAAGCAATATTTTACCTGTTAATATTAACAATAACTTCAGCTGTTAATATAAGCAATAGTTTCAGCTGTTATTATAAGCAATAAATTCAGCTGTTAATATACGCAATAACTTCAGCCGGTAATTTAAGCAATATTTTCAGCTGTTAATATAAACAATAACTCCAGCTTTTAATATGAGTAATAGTTTCATACGATAATATAAGCAATAACTTCAGCTGTTAATATAATATAAGCAATTATAGGCACTTAACTTCAGCTGTTAATATGAGCTACAACCGGAACAGTGTTTTAGCGGATAGTAAGTTGCGCACTTTCATAATTCCCCGGCAACCTGAGACGAGAGTTCAAAATCAGCTCCAGTTATTTGGAAGAAGAGCGCTTGGCGTTGATTTCTATCGTATGAGGCGTCGGTTGTTCATAAAGAAATGGCAAACAACTCTAACATTACCTAGTAAGCAAACATCCAATAAAATTCAGTTAGGATTAATTTCAATGTCCTGTAAAGAACACGCAACTAACGTTAAATATAGACTGGGAGGTTGGCAACGAACAGAAAAAAGGGGGGGGGGGGAATAAAACGCACTTACTGTGTGTGTTGTAGACAACAGCATTGACGAGATAGTGTGGAATATTGAAGACCAGCTGCCACTTGGCGTCACTCGAAGGTTGCGTGGCTGAACACGAAAGTGACTGACTACTGCCATCAACAGCATTTGCTGCCGGTGTGCTGTTGTCAGCATTTCCTGTCTGCTGTACCGGCTGTCGCAGGGCTACATTGCGGCCTGCAAGAAACACACATAAGTACACCACGAGACATGTTTAAACAGATTTCATTTTCCGTGTCTGCAAAGAATACTTGATATTAAGTGGCAAGACAAAATTACAAATACTAAAGTATTGGAAAGATCGGGTTGTGGCGACGGCTTGTTCATGCTCAGTCTTCGTACACATAGATGGATAGGAAGCGCCAGGAGGATGGGTAACTGTAGAATATCAAAGGACATCTGTTTTGGTGTGTGTGTGTGTGTTTTAAAAATTTAGTTGCATGTCCTTCACAGGACGTAGCAGTCAACCCCAGTAATTTGGCTGTTCGTGATTCCTGGGCAAGTTTTACGTTCAGTAGTTTGCCATTACTTTCTGAACGACCAGCTCTTATACCTTTCGAATAAACCAGCACAGCTGTGTTTCGAACCCGGGTATACGGGATCACGAACCGCGCCAGTAAAAGCTTCGCCACGGAGAGCGGCTGGTTAATTACAGATGGGTTAAAGATCTCGGTGTCGGCCTCTACTACGATGCAAAGATGTGTCTAAGCGGGACATGATTGATACACACACACACATTGGTGCAACACTGTGAGCTGTGGATTTCATTCCAAATATTTTGTAGTTGTGTCAATGGCGTCTGTGGTGAAATACAGATTTAGAAAATGACGGACGGCTAGTTGCCGACACGTTGCGTGGCTGCCTTATGGAGATAATGCGTACACAGGCTGCTTGTGTTTGTCTGACAGCCTTGTCCTTGACATTCAAGTGAAGGAAGGCCTGTTGCCTATGCCCTGGCAAGTTGGGCATACTTTTTACTGTTTGCACATAAATAGTCTAAAGGAAGTGTGCAAGGACCGTAACATGAAAATTAGCATCAGTAAAGTAAAACAGATGTAATGACTATAACAACCCCCACCCCACCCACCCCTCCCCCTTTCCAAAAAAAAAAAAGGAAAGAAAAACAACAAAGATTTATCTACAAGAACATCCCCATGTAACAAGTAAAGAGCTTCAGGTACTTATGAAGTATAATTTAATCAAATGGCAAGCCAGAAGACGAGATCGAGAATAGATGCAATAGGTCAACGCATTGGAGAAACAACATCAATACTAAAGAACAAACAAGCACCAGTAGATATTAAAAACAGCACCCAGAAACACAACCTTTGTACTAATTCTATGTTACCAATGCGAAAAATGAACAATGACAGAAAAAGATAAAAGAAAAGTTACAACAGCGGAAATGAGATTCCTGAGAAGAATACTCAATGTATCAAGAACAGAGAAAATCAGAAATTAAGAAATCGGGACTAAAGTTGAGTTTATAGCAGCGCTAGATTTTACCAGAAAGCAGCAAGTGAAATGATTCGGCCATACATCTAGGCTACCAACTAACAGTACACTACAATAAGCAATGATGAACAGACCGAACGGAACCAGAAGAAGAGGCCGACCATGTAAACGATGGACAGAGGGAATAGTAGAGTCCATGAGAATCTCGATATATGAAGTCCATAAACGGACATTCTCCCGCTGTTAATACTTCATCTCAACACCACAAGGTACAAGAGTAACAAGATGAGATGACATGAGAAACTATTGTTTCCATTACAAATTCACATGGGACAAGTAATGGGCATTTCGTGTCGTTTCTCTCTAACACAGGAATGGAGCAATTATAGGTGACCCATTTCTGTGAGGTTGGGATCGTAGACTATTTCGACAACCCATTTCCCGTTATGTGTCTACATTGTGGACTACAACGGTATTTGATTCTGCCAATTGAAGTGAGTGTCACCAAAGCTCGTGTTATCATTCGCTTTCTTTATTCTTTCCCCTGTGAATACTTAGACGTAATTGAGTTTAATATTTCAGGATCTGATCTTGTGCGTGAGCCAGGGGTGGAGGTGTGTGTGTGTGTGTGTGTGTGTGTGTGTGTTTGTGTGTGTGTGTGTGTGTGTGTGTGCGTGCGTGCTGTGTGTGTGTGTGTGTGTGAGGGGGAGGGGGTGATCTTTTTTAGCGAAGACCATATCTATGCGCTGTTTTTCAGTAGAGTTAACTGAATTCCATGTCTGTAAATGTTTGTTATTGTCTTCTTAATCCACGCAGACGACACTGAATCCTTGTCCTCATGACAGATTACAGTTTGTTGCATCGTGCTTCAAAAAAGGCATAGTAACTACAACCCATGGCGGCGTCCAGGCTTGGAGTTATAGCTCTCCATAGCACAACGCCTGGGCTGAATTGTAGCGACCATGTGTTGCCCATGCACCGTGATTCCTCTCTAGACCTGCTTAGTTTACTCCAGAGAAAAGGTAACACCAATTCATCTGGAACAAGACCAGTTGCGGACGCTTCCGGAACACTAAAGCAATGCTCTAACTGCCCGCCTGTTAGAGTTTCGATTCTAGACCAGTTGCCGACCAAAGCTTAAGGCCTGGTCTGCATTGCAGTTACATTTAGTCTTAGATTGCATTTCCTCACACCTGGATAAGGCTTGTACCCTCCTAACTGTGCTCCTGCGCCCGAAGAAGTTGGCACAATGTGGGATGTTGGGATTTTGGTGAGCGCCGCCCAACATTCGGCGTAACAGAAAGCAGATAGAACCATCTACTATCATACGGTAAATCAGTCACATCTGACTATGACCTGACAGAACGATGTACCATATATTTCATTTAATTCAACTAGCTTATTATTTCCATAATAGTATGCCTTAATATAGTGTATTTAGCATACTTTACATTTTCTTGTGAGCTGTGATATGTTCATGGTCTTTGGGATTGCGTGTATGGTGCAGAAAAACATATGGATCACCATTGTAGAGAATGTGCTACGGGGAGGGGGTGTGAGGGGGTGACCAGAGGCTCTAACCGACACTCGGGACTTTGAGGAAAGGCCAGACGGACACATAATCAGACTGATACTGGTGTCATTAGTATTGGGACTCTTCGCTGGCTATTAACAATGAGGAAGGAACACGTTTGTGAATGTCGCGAGTTCTGTGATGTTGGTTCTTGACTCAACTACGCTAATTGTTTGCTGATGAAATCTTATTGCTGCAACTGCCCCTGTTTTCTTCAACTATACTTTTATAAACCCAACCCGGGGTCAGCTTGGCCGAATAGGTAAGAACTCTGGCTCTTGCACTTCTGGTGTGCTTATGTGGAAGTAGCGGGTTCAACCCTCACACCGGTCAGTTGGACTGCAATATTGACTCCTCATCATTGACTTGGCGACGTACATTACAAGTACCTTACAAGTCGGAGTGGGTTCGCCTGATGGCGAGGGACACTGGTAATATCGAAGGCTAGCCCACAAGCACACATCAGTCCAGTGCGCTAGTATAGACTAGGCCCGAGTTCAAAAGCGATCGAATAATAACGCCGAAAGAGCTAACCTTGACCTTATGTTTCAGAAATATCAAGTAACTGAAGAACAATGGTGCTTATGTTGATACCACCACACCTACCTGGAGTTATATAGAGGGAGCAGACACTCGGGACTATTAGTCCGTCAATCACGATCTCCTTCAGAATTATAGGGAGGTCACAGGTCACGTCTACGGTCCGGGGGTTGACCTCTAAACCGTCTCTCGTTCTCACAGGTCCTGTTCCCGTTTCATGACCAGAGTAAATCTCGATACCTCGTCTGCAACATGGACAGAAATGGTTGCGTTAAATGTCGACGATGAATTGTATTTATCATAGCGGACTTTTCTGTTTGCATTCTGGCAGTGGCATTATGCATAGTATACCTGTGCGGGTTGTTGGTTTGTCGAGCCTCTCGTCTGTTTCACCTTTCACATGGGGCAGTGAGGAGCATTTTGCGTGATATTCACTGGCACAGGAACGGATCATAATGGGGCGACCCGTTGCCGTGAAGTTGGAACCGCGACAAACAAATTATATTTGTCTGTGTTGTTTATATAAACAACTGTTCTGTTGATCATGCTTGGGTGTCTTTTCATTTGAATATTTGACATATAATAATTGTGTTTTTGTCACACTATTTGACATATAATGATTGTGTTTTTGTTACACTTTTTGACAAGCACTGATTGCTTTTTTGTTACACCTTTTGAAATATAATGTTTGTTTCCCCTCCCCCTCAGCCCCACCCACAATTTTACATTTAATGATTGTATTTTTCTGTTATTATTTGACGTATAATGATAGTACATTTAGCGCTTTCCCGTGTTTGCAATTATCGTTTAATTTCGTTTTGGTTACTTTCCTCGCACACGGATACCTCTATAACTGTTGCAGTCTCTTTCTCTAGGTCAGTTGCAGAGACTCTTAGCTGAGTGCACAAATTCGGTAGCAAAGACGAGGGTCCAAATGGCATACACCAGCATCACACCATTTAAGTATTTCATTTGTGGGCATACTTGACCTGGGCAGGCTTTGCCAGGGCAGCTGCTAAATCGGCCTACTCGTTTCCAAGCCTATCTATGGACGAATTGTTTAAGTTTGCATTGTGAGGTTTTGTACTTGTCCGAGCAGACTTGCCGCCCGATTAACTCACACAGAATCACGTGGAAAATGTAATATAAATTTCTTATTTTCTAAAAAGAAAGTTTGGAACCGGTAAAAGAACCAGGTTCGGCTGAACTAGCGACGGACATCGCATCGTGTAAACCATTCCGCAACCCCGACCGTAATTCTACTTTTGACTTCTTCTTTCCTATCTGTAGGTTGATAGCGTTTATATGTGTTGGTATGTAATCAGCAGTGGTGTCCCTTAAGTACCACCATATGTAACGTAAAAGACACATTTTCTAGTGGTGTCCCTTATATACCACCATATGTAACGTAAAAGACACATTTTCTCGTGGTGTCCCTTATATACCACCATATGTAACGTAAAAGACACCTGTTCGCGTGGTGTCCCTTATATACCACCATATGTAACATAAAAGACACATTTTCTAGTGGTGTCCCTTATATACCACCATATGTAACGTAAAAGACACATTTTCTAGTGGTGTCCCTTATATACCACCATATGTAACGTAAAAGACACATTTTCTCGTGGTGTCCCTTATATACCACCATATATAACATAAAAGACACCTGTTCGCGTGGTGTCCCTTATATACCACCATATGTAACGTAAAAGTCTCTAGTCATTACGCTACCGAGGTCAACTCTTGGATGACAGGAGGGTGTCTAGCCACTACGCTATCGGGGTCCCAATACAACACCATATGTCATTCATACTGTGGGAAAGCATGCCATTCATATATTAGCAGGCTTCAACTAAAAAGCAAAGATAGGGAGCATCCGCTGGATGTGTTCACCAGTAGATGCTGGCGTGTTGAGAAACGAGCAGTCGGGAGGATTGGCTGGGTCTGAACCGCATGTAGGGCTATTGATGCTCGGAAAACGTGCTCAGGGCCCTTTGGGATCATGTGTATAGCATGTGAAAACAGATAAATCATCATAACCTCGAGAGAATGGTACTGCCGGTTGACCAGAGGATCTGGCTGACATTCAGTATCCTGGGGAAAGGTCAGACGGACACATTTTTAGATTGTACTGGTACCATTAGTATTGGGACATTTCGCTCGCCGTTGAAGATGGTGACGGAGACCGTACGGGAATGTACATAGTTCTGTGTTGTCGGTTCTTGTCTCAACTCAACACATATGCATTTATTTATGCTGTCTTAGTAGCTTCAAAGGTTCCCCAATTGATATTTCTGTGTATCAACTCAGCTCTACGTAACTCAGCTAAACTCAACTCAGCTTAACTTAGCTTATCTCAGCTCAGCTCAGCTCAACTCAACTCATTTCAACTCAATTCATCTCAGCTCAAATCAACTAAACTAACTCAACTCAACTCAACTCAGCTCAACTCATATAATCTCAACTCAGCCCAGCCCAACTCAACTCAACTCAGTTCAACTCAATTCAACTCAACTCAAGTGAGCTCAGCTCATCTCAGCTCAGCTCACCTCATCTCAACTCATCTCAACTCAGCTTAACTCAGCTCAGCTCTGATAACCTTACGTTGACCTTACTTTTGGAGACGATCCTCAACCAAAGGACGGGCGATTCTTTGACGAAGGTCAGGCGAATGTATTTAGCCGCCTTGTCTGGGTTGCAAGTTGTGTCGTCGTTGTCGCTCAGATACGCCAGGCTTGGTGTTGACGCCAAACTGTACACCAAATCCACTGAAACACAAACACGGGCATTGATTCACACATACACATAGGTTGAGAATCTTTATGAAACTTCAGCTTTGATGTCAAATTTGATGGGTCGGCGTTGTGATCGCCCACCCACGGGATGAGTTTTAATCTAAAGAACTAAACGTACTAAAGTCGAGAGGGTCGGTTTCATTGCACCGGGTGTTACCCAATGTGGCTCGGTCTTTCCGTAGAACAGCAAGTTGTGGCCGAGAGCATCGTACATAGCACGAACTCCAGTCATGACCTCCGGGTATCACCGGAATAATGTGGGTATGTGAAGTGTAAACATCTACACAGTTTTATAAACCGGGGCACAAAGTAGTAGGTGGCCAATCTGTCCCTCCCGTAGCAAGTGATGAGAGTTTGCATCAATCGTTGCTCGACCGAGCACATGCCATTGACAGCGCACTGTCATAACCATTACACCAACGCGTTTGCTGCCGAGGGATGATTAAGTACAGCAAATACGGGATGGTTAGGTTCAAGCCAAGGTTGGATATGTTTAACGAACCTATCTCGGAACAGTCGTAACAGCTGATGGAATGTGCCTTGAAGAGATTACACAAATCATAACAGTTGATGGGATGTGCTAGTTTACACCAATCATAACAACTGATGTTAGGTGCCTTGAGGAGGTTAGATCAATCTTAACAGCTGATTGGAGGTGCCTTCAAGAGATTATAACAGTTATAACCTCTTATGGGAGGTGCTTAAGGAGATTAGACCAGTTATAACATCTGATTATAGGTGTCTTGAAGAGATTAGATCAGACATAACATCTGATGGGAGGTGCCTTGAGGATATTAGAACAATTATACCATCTTATGAGAGGTGCCGTGAGGAGATTAGACCAAACATAACATCTGATAAGAGGGCCTTGGAGAGATTAAACATATCATGTGGTCGTAGGTACCTTGAGGTGATTAGTCAATCATAACATCTGATGTGAGGTGCCTTGAAGAGATTAGACCAGTCATAAAATCTGATGGGAGGTGCTTTGAAGAGATTAGACCAGTCATATAATATGATGGGAGGTGCCTTGAAGAGATTAGAACAGTTACAGCATCTGATGAGAGGTGCACCAAAAGAGATTAGAACAGTTATAAAAAATGATGGGTGGTGTAACGAAAGAGATTAGAACAGTCATAACATCTGACGGGAGATGCCTTGAAGAGATTAGAACAATTATAACATGTGATGGGAGGTGCAACGGAAGAGATTAGAACAGATATAACATCTGATGGGGGTGCCTTGAAGAGATTAGAACAGTCCTAACATCTGATGGGAGGTGGCTTGAGGAGATTAGAACAGTTATAACATCTGATGGGAGGTAGCTTGAAGAGATTAGAACAGTTATAGCATGTGGTGGGAGGTGAATTGAGGAGATTAGAACAGTCATAACATCTGATGGGAGGTGACTTGAAGAGATTAGAACAGTTATAACATCTTATGGGAAGTGAATTGAGGAGATTAGAACAGTTATACCATCTGGTGGGAGGTGAAATGAGGAGATTATAATAGTTATAACATCTGGTTGGGGGGGGGGGTGAATTAAGGAGATTAGAATAGTTATAACATCTTGTGGGAGGTGAATTGAGGAGATTAGGACAGTTATAACATCTGATGGGAGGTGAATTAAGGAGATTAGAACAGTTATAACATCTGGTGGGAGGTGAATTGAGGAGATTAGAACAGTTATAACATCTGACGGGAGGTGACTTGAAGAGATTACCAGTTATAACATCTGGTGGGAGGTGAATTGAGAAGATTAGAACAGTTATAACATCTGATGGTAGGTGAATTGAGGAGATTAGAACAGTTATAACATCTGATGGGAGGTGACTTGAAGAGATTAGAACAGTTATAACATCTTATGGGAAGTGAATTGAGGAGATTAAAACAGTTATACCATCTGGTGAGAGGTGAATTGAGGAGATTATAATAGTTATAACATCTGGTGGGGGGGGGGGGTGAAATAAGGAGATTAGAATAGTTATAACATCTTGTGGGAGGTGAATTGAGGAGATTAGGACAGTTATAACATCTGATGGGAGGTGAATTAAGGAGATTAGAACAGTTATAACATCTGGTGGGAGGTGAATTGAGGAGATTAGAACAGTTATAACGTCTGACGGGAGGTGACTTGAAGAGATTACCAGTTATAACATCTGGTGGGAGGTGAATTGAGAAGATTAGAACAGTTATAACATCTGATGGTAGGTGAATTGAGGAGATTATAACAGTTATAACATCTGATGGGAGGTGACTTGAAGAGATTAGAACAGTTATAACATCTGGTGGGGGGGGGGGTGACTTGATGTCATGGAATCACTGTGGATTAACCAGATGATGATAATACAGACAGTCAGATTCACGGCATGTCTTCAAGGCCACAATTGTTTTTAACCAGTAAAGAAAAAAAAAAACAAGTCAGATCAAAGAGGTGCAGCCGTCCTTTGAAAGTTCACCACTAGTCGGAAAATTGTAAACAGGTGGTTGTGACACGCGGGCTTGTGTTGGTTGTCATAACAAGGAAAGACAACTCTTGCATTGATTAAACCAAGGGGACAGAAGATTTCTGAAATGGATGATCTGCCCCTAAGAACACATGTGTGGACATAAGAAATGTCACGTGACCAATTCAAGGCTGGTTGCCAAAAAAACATGATTTGCTAACAGCTAGTGTAACTCAGACAGTTGACTTCGGCAGCTGCGCTCTGGCACTGCAGTTATGGATTTTAATAACATCTACAGTGTGCGGGATTAATTAGATTAATTTTACACGTGCCTGTCATGGCAAATGTAGATGTGATTTAGTAGAACTGCGGTGCGTATAAGGTAGAACCTATTGTATAATTAGACCTAATTAATTTAGGAAGTAGCATGGTTGAAACTAGCTAGAGTGTGATGATTAGCTCTGTTACTTAAAAGTAGAGTAGTGAAGTGTTGATAAGCTCTACTAGTTGAGAATTGAGTAAGGGGGGATAATTGGGAGATGGGGAAATTGTCCAATATTGGGATCTCTTCCAGTGGGGTGCTCCCTGGGGTGGGGGGGGGGGGGGGGGGGTTTCCGCACACTGTTTTTTTTTTCTTGTCTTGGCCTGATGAAGACCTATGTGTTGAGCTCATCTGTCCCTGACAGAGTTGGTTCACTGTATTTTTCTGAGCGAGGCCGGTGGCTCACGCTCATATAATAAGGATAAGTGACGGGGAGGCTCTCACCAGTTGTGTTATATATTTTACAGGTTCCCTCTGGTTGGAATGAAGAACACAGAACTATTGAAAATTCAGATTCCGGATATTTTTTGGTGCAGGAAGACTGGCCAGCAATTTTCTCAATGGGCCTATACTAGAAGAAGTTGATAAAACATTGCTCGGTGGAGTTGAATAGTATAAGTATCCCACAGGATAAATACTAAGACCATTATTGAAAATATTTCACACTACCTGTGGACAGCAATATAGTAATGGTTTTTTGGTTTTCATACTAATCGTGAACAAACCAGTGGTGATGGATGTTCATTCCACTTATTACCAGAACAGTAGGGACTGATTTTCACACTATATAAAACCAAAACATTGGAGAGTGTTTGTTCCACGTAACAAGGAAATCAGAACATTAAGACGTTATCTGAGAAATTAATAGATCTATTTGAGTCTAGATACAATGACTGTTTTAAGAGTGAAAACTGTAGAACATTTCGCAAGAAGGAAGAATGTCATGTTCATGGGACAGTGTTCCGCTTTTCACTGGCAGGAATTGTGTGGTCTCAGTTTCTATAATCTATTAGGAACAGTTGTTTTTTTAGGAAGACAAATAGTATCAGTCCCAGACTGTAGATTTGAATGGGAATCAGACCTCATGGTTATCAATGCTCCGGAAGGAGGACATGTCTGGCGGGAGAGACGCAGCATTTGGTGAGGTCCGTTGTGCTGATTCTTGTGATGTCGTGTAATCCTTGCCATGATGAGTGGAGTCTGATCCTGAGCGTTGTGGTCTGACCTCTACATTTACATTAGAATACACACCACACATTTTCTTCGCATACACGTCTCACGTACATTACACTTTTCTTTTAATAAATTAATCGTCATTAATTTTTAGAATTTTAGAAGAGAGAGTTGTTGAGTATGTTGCGTTGGGGAAGAATGAGAGAGGGCATGATCAGGTAGAGTGATATATATATATATATATATATATATATATATATATATATATATATATATATATATATATATATATATATATATATATATATATATATAGAGAGAGAGAGAGAGAGAGAGAGAGAGAGAGAGAGAGAGAGAGAGGTGTCCATGAACCGAAGGAATGTGTTGGACGGAAGCTAGTGGATTCTCCAGGATATTGATAAGGTTTAAAATATAATGTGGGTGTTGACTCCCGTCACTCCAGGGACGACACTTTAAAGTAAGACACGACATTATTGGAGGCTCGTAAACGTGATCTTGGGACAGCGGGATGTCTCGTACACGTGATTCTTGGACAGCGGGATCTCTCGAAAAAAGGGGGGATCTTTTGATACGGGAATTCTAGACACGGGATCCTTAGTTACAGGACGGAGATATCATATTAGAGAGAATCCAGCTAGAGTGAATGGGGATAGGGGTTAAGGCACATATCTTACCTGTCCACACTTCACACGTCTGCATAGGTCTGTGGTCCTGATTCTACTCTTGTCACTGAGTGATTGTGTTGTGGTGTGCTGTATGTGGTAAATATATAGATTTATAGTACTTGTTCATATATCTGTATATTAGTTTGCAGTTAAATTGTACTCAACCTGCTAGCTTACCTCTCTGAAAAATGGCCACTCCTAAACTAACCACGGCAGAACTAAGGGCAAAAGGGGAAGAAATGGGTTTGTCGGGTTCTGCAATTACGGATTACATACAGGAGGTGGAGAGAGAGTTACGTCAAGTAGAAAGGGATGATCGAAAGGCCGAGCTGGAATTGAGAAAGATGGAGTTAGAAACTAAAATGATAGAGGCTGAACAAGCCACTAGAAGGATGGAACTTGAAGCAGAACTGGCTGCTAAGAAACTTGAAGCAGAACAGGCGGCCAAGAAATTGGAAGCAGAACAAGCTGCTAAGAAATTGGAAGCATAACAAGCTGCTAAGAAACTGGAAGCTCAACAGACTGCTAAGAGATTGGAAGGGGAACAAGAAGCTCAGAAAAGGGAGCACCAGTACCGAATGTGGGAACTCGAGCTTAAGAGGCAATCTGGTGGAGAAACTGAGGGAGCAGTGGGAGGTTCCTCTCTCCCTGGCTCAACACCAGTAGGTGGGCATAGTTATCATGTTATGAAGTTCCCTCTAGCGATCTACGAGGAGGATAAAGAGAAGATTGACCAGTACCTTCAACGTTTCGAGGCCATGTCCGTTGCTATGTGTCTGGAGCGTAACAAATGGAATCTCAAGCTATCCCAGGGATTACGCGGGACCGGCTACGAGGTTTATTCTCGCCTGCCACCAGGACATGAGAACAATTATGACGAATTGAAGACGGCTCTGCTGAATCGATTCGAGGTTACGTCACATACCTACCGCAAAAAAATTTCGAGCAGCGAAACGAGAACCGGGGGAGTTGTTTGCCGCCTACAGTTTGCGTCTAAACTCCTATCTCCATAAGTGGATGGATTTGGCTGGGTTCGCACATGACTATGAGAGTCCTGGAAGAGCTCATGGTGGTCGACCAGCTGAAGAAGGAAATGTCGAAACCTCTCAGGACGTTCCTGGGAGAACGAGGGGCGGAACGTATTGACCTCGTGACAAAATTAGCAGAACGGTTCGTCGAGGTAAATGGGAGGCAGGGGAAAACCTTTCCACCAACACCAAAAGTCAGGAGAAATATGACAAGAAGAAAGCCAAAAACTCAGAAACCAGAAAGGGGGAACCTTATGTGCCAAAATCAGAGGATAGTTCAGAGAAGACGAAGGAGGGAAGCAAGAGCACTTCAAGCTCTACACCAAAACGACCGTGGTCGGAGAAGTGGTGTTCAATTTGTAAGTCACCCTCTCACAATACGAGGGACTGCAAATCGAAGGCTAAGAGCCCTCACTTCGCAGCATGTCAAGTGACTTCCAAGGAGGTTGTCACGGAAAATGCCAAGGTCAACAAGGAAGCTCGCCACCAGGAGAGCTCACTCAAGTCCGGCACTAGAAAATCTAGGACAGGGAAATGGTGCAACCAATGCAAGTCAAACACGCACAATGCTGTTGACTGCAGGGGAAAGTCAGGAGATTCTCAATTCGTCGTGTGCACCGGGAAACCTAAGGTGGAGCCCACTGAACAGGACGAGGCCGAGGAAGAGACTCCAGACCAGGAAAAAACACCAGTAGTGGAATTGGTAGAGGTTAACGGTCGTCAAGTGGAGTGTATGTACGACACAGGACTGGACGGGGAGGCCGTGATTTCTGCGGATCTGGTACATCCAGAACAATTCACAGGTGAGACCATGGAGATACAGCCTGCACAGAAGGCTGCTGTGGCCATGAAATTGCCCATTGCTAATGTGGAGATTCGGTCAAGGTATGTCACCGGCACAATCAAGGCCGCTGTATTGACCGATCCCATTTTTCCCGTAATCCTCGGTTGCCGGTATGCCTTTCTGGGAATGCCCAGGGAGACAATCCATATGGGAGCAATACAGACTCGCTCTCAGACGAGAACGGAAGAGGCAGAAGCAATTGTGACTAACCCACTGCCGTGGGAGCTACGAACTACCCTGAGTGAGGATGCTACTCTACGTCCTTGCTACAAAAAGCTGCATAAAAGTGCTGATCCACCCAAATGGGGACAGTACTACATGAAGAATAGGATACTCTAAGGATAGCTGGAAGGGGAGACAACCTATACGGTCAGTTGGTGGTCCCGAAGGCTCACCGTTCCCAAATTCTTCATATGGGGCATACCATTTCCTTTAGTGGGCACATGGGTATTGCCGCCACCATGCAGCGAATTTCCTGCCATTACTATTGGCCGGGAATGACAGATGATGTGCGTCGGTATGTGAAGTCATGCCCTGAGTGCCAGAGGGTGGCACTAAAACACTGGACAGCACCGGTGGTCTTGGGTGAGATGCCCATCATGAACTCTCCTTTCGAGAGGGTAGCCATCGATATCGTGGGTCCACTTCCCGGGACTAGGAAGAGGAACATGTATATACTCACAATGGTGGATGGCTGTACAATGTGGGATGAAGCCATACCGTTGACCACGATTGACTCGAAACGAGTGGCGGACGCACTGATGGAGACCTTTACAAGATTAGGTTTCCCTGATCAAATTCTGACGGACAATGGGTCCCAGTTTTGTGGAAAACTCATGGAGGAGGTATATAGGGTGTTCCACTCTATCCACATACATACCAGCCCTTACCACCCTCAAGCCAATGGACAAGTAGAGCGTTTCAACGGCACGTTGATGACAATGCTCAGGAAACTGGCACAGGAAAAACCTGATAGGTGGGATGAATATATCCCAGCAGCACTCTTTGCCTATCGGGAAGTTCCTCATGGCTCAACAGGACTACCACCCGCTACGTTGCTGTTTGGTTGTCCAATCAAAGGACCGTTGGAAGCCATGTTGAGGAGTTGGACTGAAGAGGGGACGTCAGAAGAAGTGATCTCTTCCTATAAATACGTGGAGGAACTGAAAGAAAAACTCTACAAGGGATGGACTCTGGCAAATCAAAACTTGAAAAAGGCCAGAAAAAGACATGCGGCTTACTATAACTGTAGGTCTAAAGACAGATCTCTGGAGGTGGGAGACAAAGTCTTGTTGCTACTCCCAACGGGAAACAACAAACTGGAGATAGGTTGGCAAGGACCATTTCCCGTGGAAAGGGTGATATCCAGAACCAACTATCAGATCCGGATCCGGGGAAAGTCGAAGATTTTCCATATCAATCTCCTCCAGAAATACGAGGAGAGACCCGGAGACAAAGCAGCTCACCTCATGGCAATGGCAGTTGCAGTGGAGACTGAAGTGGGAACCAATGAGGGCAAGGAATATCCCTTGGTACACCAGGAAACCTATCGGGATGTACAAGTAAACCCTGATCTGACTTCCCAGGAGAGGGAAAAGATTACCCAGGTTCTCGAGTCTCATAAGGAGATACTGACTGATAAACCAGGACGAACGAGGTTGGTTGAGTTCGAGATGACTTTTACCACCCAAGAACCTGTTCGCCAAAGGTTTACCCAGTGCCATTCTCTAAAGAAAAGGCCCTGGAGTAGAAAAAATCAGAAATGCACCAAGGCCAAAATCGAAGGAGGATGTGAGATCCTTTCTCTCGTTATGTGGGTTTTACCAAAAATTTATCCCACGTTTTACTGAAATGGGAGCTCCATTGACGGAAACTTTGAAAAAGGGATTCCCGGACCAAATCATCTGGACACCAGAATGTGAGATTGCCTATAGTCAGTTAAAGGAGGCATTGGTCAGCAAACCTGTGTTACAGCTACCTGACCTTTCCAAACCATTTGTGTTGAGAACGGATGCGAATGGGATTGGGATTGGGGCAGCTTTGTTACAGGAAGGAAAGGACGATGCTTCAGTTTTGAAACCTGTGGCATACGCAAGCAAGAAACTACTCCAGGCTGAGAGGAATTATTCGACCGTCGAGAGAGAATGCTTGTCTCTCGTATGGGCCGTGCAAAAATTCCAGCCCTACTTGTATGGAGTTCAGTTTCGGGTCCAGTCAGATCATCAGCCCCTGATGTTCCTGGCTACTTCTCAGAAGCTCAACGCCCGTTTGATGCGGTGGTCGTTGTTACTTCAACCCTACAATTTCACCGTGGAGTATATTCCTGGGAAAGAAAATGTTGGAGCGGACTTCTTGTCAAGACACCCATCTCTTGAAGAAGAGGAATGAATCATCTGGATTGAACTCACAGTGGAGAAGAGTAAGATGGACTACTCTCTTAAGAGGGGGCCTATGTCATGGAATCACTGTGGATTAACCAGATGATGATAATACAGACAGTCAGATTCACGGCATGTCTTCAAGGCCACAATTGTTTTTAACCAGTAAAAAAAAAAACAAGTCAGATCAAAGCGGTGCAGCCGTCCTTTGAAAGTTCACCACTAGTCGGAAAATTGTAAACAGGTGGTTGTGACACGCGGGCTTGTGTTGGTTGTCATAACAAGGAAAGACAACTCTTGCATTGATTAAACCAAGGGAACAGAAGATTTCTGAAATGGATGATCTGCCCCTAAGAACACGTGTGTGGATATAAAAAACGTCACGTGACCAATTCAAGGCTGTTTGCCAAAAAACATGATTTGCTAACAGCTAGTGTAACTCAGACAGTTGACTTCGGCAGCTGCGCTCTGGCACTGCAGTTATGGATTTTAATAACATCTACCGTGTGCGGGATTAATTAGATTAATTTTACACGTGCCTGTCATGGCAAATGTAGATGTGGTTTAGTAGAACTGCGGTGCTGTATAAGATAGAACCTATTGTATAATTAGACCTAATTAATTTAGGAAGTAGCATGGTTGAAACTAGCTAGAGTGTGATGATTAGCTCTGTTACATGAAAATAGAGTAGTGAAGTGTTGATAAGCTCTACTAGTTGATAATTGAGTAAGGGGGGATAATTGGGAGATGGGGAAATTGTCCAATATTGGGATCTTCCAGTGGGATGCTCCCTGGGGTGGGGGGTTCCGCACTCTGTTTTTTCTTCTTATTGTCTTGGCCTGATGAAGACCTATGTGTTGAGCTCATCTGTCCCTGACAGAGTTGGTTCACTGTATTTTTCTGAGCGAGGCCGGTGGCCCACGCTCATCTAATAAGGATAAGTGACGGGGAGGCTCTCACCAGTTGTGTTATATATTTTACAGGTTCCCTCTGGTTGGGATGAAGAACACAGAACTATTGAAAATTCAGATCCCGGATATTTTTTGGTGCAGGAAGATTAACCAGCAATTTTCTCAATGGGCCTATACTAGAAGGAGTTGATAAAACATTGCTCGGTTTAGTTGAATAGTATAAGTATCCCACAGGATAAATACTAAGACCATTATTGAAAATATTTCACACTACCTGTGGACAGCAATATAGTAATAGTTTTTTGGTTTTCATACTATTCGTGAACAAACCAGTGGTGATGGATGTTCATTCCACTTATTACCAGAATAGTAGGGACTGATTTTCACACTACATAAAACCAAAACATTGGAGAGTGTTTGTTCCACGTAACAAGGAAATCAGAACATTAAGACGTTATCTGAGAAATTAAGAGATCTATTTGAGTCTAGATACAATGACTGCTTTAAGAGTGAAAACTGTAGAACATTTCGCAAGAAGGAAGAATGTCATGTTTATGGGTCAGTGTTGCGCTTTTCACTGGGCAGGAATTGTGTGGTCTCAGTTTCTATACTCTTTTAGGAACAGTTTTTTTTTAATAAACACAAATAGTATCAGTCCCAGACTGTAGATGTGAATGGGAATCAGACCTCATGGTTATCAAAGCTCCTGGAGGAGGACATGTCTGGCGGGAGAGACGCAGCATTTGGTGAGGTCCTTTGTGCTGATTCTTGTGATGTCGTGTAATCCTTGCCATGATGAATGGACTCTGTTCCTGAGCGTTGTGGTCTGACATCTACATTTACATTAGAATACAAAACACACATTTTCTTCGCATACACGTCTCACGTTCATTACACTTTTCTTTTAATAAATTAATCGTTGTTAATTTTTAGAAGAGAGAGTTGTTGAGTATGTTTCGTTGGGGAAGAATGAGAGGGGGTATGATCAGGTAGAGTGAGAGAGAGAGAGAGAGAGAGAGAGAGAGAGAGAGAGAGAGAGAGAGAGAGAGAGAGAGAGAGAGAGAGAGAGAGAGAGAGAGAGGTGTCCATGAACCGAAGGAGTGTGTTGGACGGAAGCTAGTGGATTCTCCAGGATAAGGGGTAAAATATAATGTGGGTGTTGACTACCCTCACTCCAGGGACGACACTTTAAAGTAAGACACGACACTTGAAGAGATTAGAACATTTATAACATCTGGTGGGAGGTGACTTGAGAAGATTTGAACAGTTATAACATTTGATCGGAGGTGTCTTGAAGAGATTAGAACAGTCATTACATCTGGTGGGAGGTGACTTGAGGAGATTAGAACAGTTATAACATCTGGTGTGGGGTGGGTGGATGGGGTGCCTTGAAGAGATTAGACCAATCATAACGTCTGAAGGGGGAGGGGGTAGCCTTGAAAAGATTAGACCAATCGTAAAATCTGATGCGAGTAGTCTTGAAGAGGCTAGAACAAAACTTGCTATGGCAAAGGTAGCCTTTTGATACATACAAACACACTGACTGTCAAGAGTCAATATGTGAAAACTTGTTAAGGTTTGGGCGTACGTATCGTCTTTAGCGAGAAGCACGCTTCAGATGGAGCCCGAGACTGAAAGGTCACGCGGAAACGGGACACTAAAAGTGAGACCGTGCTAGGAAACGGACGACTAAGAACATAAGCAGACGATGACAAACTTTTACATTTTCATCCATCCATCCATCATGTGTCATACCGATAAGCGTAGGCGGTCATGTCTTGCCATATCACTCGATCACCAGAGTCGTGGAATAGCTCTGTGTTTCTTTCTCGACCATATCATGTGGCCAAGCCATCCAGGTATTTAGTTCTCGGTCTTCCCCTTGGTCTCTTCCCTTCGATCTTGCCAGTTGTCACCAGGTTCTATAATCCATTTCTTCTCATACCATGCCCAAAAAATGTTGACTGTCTACGGCTTATGTCTCTAATCAGTTTAGGAACTTCATTTGTTTCATGAAGGACTTGTTCATTGGTTTTTCTGTCTGTCCATGGTATTCTTTGCATTTTCCTCGGAAACCGCATTTCCACAGCCATCAGATGTTTGTCAGCTTGTCTGCTCATTGTCCACGCTTCACATCCATACAAAAGTATAGGTTCTATGTAACACTTCAACCCTCTTTTTCTCCTTTCAATTGATATCATTTTATTGGTCAGTATGTTTTTCATCGTGCAAAAGGCTACCTTTGCAATGGCAATTCTTATTCTAATTTCTTCAAGGCATCTCCCATCAGATGTTAAGATTGTTCCGAGATAACTGTACCGATTCACTTGTTTAAGAATATGCACATTTACTTGTATATTACATTGTGGTATTTCCTTCTTCCCAGTGACGACCGTAATCTGTGTCTTCTTATAATTCAATTCTAACCTTAGTTGTTCACTGTGTGCAATAACCGCATCTGCAATCAACAATTGCAGGTACTTTTCATTGTCTGCAATCAAGACTTTATCATCTGCATATCTAATGTTATTGATGCATTCCCCCCCCCCTCCCCTTCCTTTCCAATGTTGATTCCTTCCATATCTTTCATATTTCTGAACATATTTTAAATGTTCAGGGAAAAAAGATTAGGAGACATTATACATCCCTGTCCTCACACCTCTCTTAATAGGCTGATATTGACCTACTTCATTATCAATTCTTATTGCAGCTTATTGTTTCCACTATACGTTTTTTTTACATGTTTAAGGTCTTTTCCATCAATTGGTAGATCTTCAAGCATCCTTATCATGTCGACATGTCTAACTTTATCGAAAGCCTTTGTGTAGTCAATAAAGCAAAGATGTAGATCTTTGTTCACTTCTATAGCACGTTCAATTACTTTTCTCAGTATATACACAGCATTTACTGTACCCTTGCCTTCTACAAACCCACATTGTTCTTCTCCTATTTCAGGTTGTATTTTCTTCCTAACTCTTTGCATGCTAATTCTTTGCAAAATCTTCGTGATGTGACTCATTATACTAATTGTTCAATGTTGATCACATTCCAAAGCTCCTGATTTCTTTGGGATTGCAATAAATACAGGGTTACATAATTCATGAGGTATATTTCCATTCTCATATATTGTATTCAGCAGTCTGGTAACTTTATCTATTCCATATTCTTCTAAAGCATTAATCATTTTTGTTGTGATGATGTCTAAACCGAGGTCTTGCCAGACGTTATATGGTTAATAGCAGCATTCTGAACCTCCATCTTCAAAATTTATGATCCTTCATTATTATTTTGAATATTATACTGTTCTTCTATCTTATCATCATAAATGTTTTTCATATAATCTATCCATACATGTAAAAACTGATCTTTTCCTATTACGATTTTTCCATATTTTGTCTTTAGGCAGCCTGCTGATGTATGTGTTCTTTGATTAGTAAGCTCCTGAATTCTTTTGCGCATTCGTTTGGTACTTTTACTGTTGTGTTGGTTTTCAATTTCTATGCAGTTTTTCTCGAGCCATGCTTTGTTTGCCTCCTTACGTAATATTCTGACTTTTCTGTGAATTTCTTCATATTTGGCAGGATTATGTTTGTTCTATCATCATATTTCCATTTGTTGTAAAATTTCATCAGTCATCCATGTCTTACGACCCACTTTCTTTAATTTTGGAATGCAGCACAATTGATTAAATCATTCAACATTTCCCATTGATCACTGTGGGATGTAGGATGTAATATATGAGAATATGTGCTAAGTTTGTCTAGGGGATCCCAGAAGGGATGAATTTTCATTCTCACTGACTTCTAGAAGGCAAGGTGATCAGGGAAATTTACCACCGATACAAGGGCTAAAACAATTCACTCCTTTTGACAATGTTACCTATGTGTATGTATCCCTTCCACTCGATCACCTTTTGAAATTGATATACTGTCAGAGAACACTGATTGTTTACAACATATAGAACACCACTGTTGAACAAACATCAACAAGCAATTGACGTAAACATCAACATTGGGACAAACTTGCTCACCTTGAATTAAATCAAGTTCCAGAGTATACATATATGTGTATTAACAGTATTGAGTTTCTAGGGATATGCATGAGATGACATGTGACATCATAAGCACATTCAATTTTGATAACCCCATGTATCCCTAGCATCAATACACTCAAAACCAAAACAACACTCCAAATTCAAAACACAAGAACTAGACTAATTAAACAATCCTATTCTTTCTTCTCCTCTTGTTATACTGATATGTATATCTCTCTAAGGCTAGGCAGATTATATCCCCATTTTCTAGGGACCGAAAGACTGCACTCAGTTGTGTCTCGCCCATCTAATATCCATTGCCAATTTGGCTGTAGAAGTCCATTTGAGAAAACAAAACAAAACTTTCCACCTTGGCGCAACCAGCCCATGTGGCATTGGTTAGTGACCTGGTGGTTCATATTGCGGTGTAGGTTTGTTTGTTTCTTTGTGCCAGTGATAGCTGGCTTATCTTGTTGACGGTTCTATGCTTATGTTGTCAGCTGGGGGTTTCGTTGGTCGGCAAGTTTTCTTGTGAGACCGTGTCATCTGGTTTTTTTATGTTAGTGTCTGATTCTTCTGCATTCATCTTTGGTAGGAGGTCGTTTTGGATATCTGTGATCTCCTGGGTTGATTCGGTTGTTGTCTGCGTCGATGCACCATTCTCCGCGTCGGATCCTTCTTTTGCGTTCCCTCGCATCGTATCTTTCCTCCCACTCCCGGGTGGTAGGTCGTTCTCTTTTTGGCTTGATTTGTCTTCCCTTGTTATGACAGCTTCCTCTTGGCATTCATCAGGTGGTTGGCGGGATTCTGGTCTTTCCTTGCGTTGCTCGGGCATCATGGCTTCAGCTTGCTTGCTAGTGGTCTGTGGTTGGGTTTCCTCCGGTTTCTTTTTCCTCCTTTCTTGTGCAGTGTCTTAAGTAGTTGTTCGATTTTTTGATCTTCATTATGCGGATTTTCTGTGGTCTTCTCCTTGGTTTCAGCAGGTTTGACTTGAGAGGACTCCCTTTCGATTCTTAGCTGTTCTCTCTCTTGTTTTATAGCTTGTAGAATTTCTTCATTCTTTTTGGTTGTCAGTACCATGCTCTCCACCTCTTGTCTAATGTTTTGCTGCATCTCTCGTAGTTCAGCAATCAGCTGTTCGTTGTCGTTGGTTGGTGCTTGGAGTAATTTGACTTGCTTCTTCAGTTCATCAATACACATCATAATCCCTTTTATCCTGGGACCGAATCAAGAACACTCTTGTGCTAGTGGGCTCTGTGGCTGAGACCTAGGTCAGTCAAACTTTCAGTTTTTCTTCAGACTAAGCAGACGGTAGTTCCCTATATCATCGTATATAATGAAAAAGATGACAATCGTCCAGCATCTCAGGTTAATCTCAGAATCTCAACTATTGTTCACAAGGCTCTTTACATACACAAGGTCTCAGGTTGACAGACCATCCTTCACTTGGTGATAAGGCAATCAGGCCGACCTGAGACCAGCAAAGTGCTATCCATTGTTAAACCCAGTCCAGTGGAGAAACATACAATGCTGAGGGTCACTCATTGGTATCACCTGGGACTATGTCCAGACTGGTCTGCACAGGCGTGGGATATAAGAAGAATACGTCTAGCACACAAATTGGGAGTCGCAATACAGTCGGGGGATTCCTTCTGCTGCATGTGTATAAACTTTGACTTCTCCTGCTTCTTAATAATGTCTTCCTGATGGTGTTCATATCTAGGACCCGGTGTTGAACTTGCCTGCACATGACTTGTGTCGAAGGGTAAGATTTCTTGCGAAGGAAACTGGGAATCCAACAGGCAGTTGGAGAACCCATTCTGCTGTAGACTTAGTTCAAACAGGGATAAATAGCAGTCGGAAGATCCATACTGAATAACCAGAATTTTCCCTTAGTTTCCTACACATGCTTGTTGATATTGAGTAAGAAGGAACCTTCCAAAATGCACTAGTGGGTAATAATCTAGTATCTGTGTGCGTGGTACATCCATTTGTCTTATTATGCATTATAATAGGGTAAGCCGTCCTCAAGGATCCCGACATAAGTCGGAAACTATCAACAGCATTTGATTTATCCACTTCGTATGCGTCTTTCGCTGGCTGAGTCAGCATATAATGCACCAATAGACATGTTCCCTTTTTTAGGTCCAGACTGTATAAGTCCTTCTTTTATGTACCACTCAAAAACAGGCTGTTTACCCAGGATCCTGTTTGGTGATAACGTCCAAACCTCCACCTGCCTTTCTAGAGCTGGGAATGACAGAGGCACACAATCCTAACCATTATTACAAACTCATATTTTGGTAATTCTTAACACAACATAAATCACAGAAACAAAGGGGAATAAGAACGGAGGATATTTCAATTTTTTTTTATCCCTCGTCTCTGATGGTGGAGTTTAATCTAACTCCAAAAATTGATCAGGGTATCTCATTCTATTCTGGGATCGATACTGGGACTTTCTGATGATTTAAAGACATTCTAACTCTGCAAACATCTTGATATTATACCTATCATAACATGACAAGACTCTCTGAGACATCGGCCGTATGTCCAAAATTCCTCATCTCTTTTCCATAGCTGTAACCAGCATTAAGCCAAAGGCTAACGATCATACCAGTCAACATTCTCTTATTGTGGTACAGACGCACACAAGGCTTCTATCATCATCATCATCATCATCATCATCATCATCATCATCATCATCATCATCATCATCATCATCATAATCATCATCATCATCATCATCATCATCATCACCATCACCATCATCATCATCATCATCATCATCATCATCATCATCATCATCATCACCATCACCATCACCATCATCTTTATCATGTTTAACTGGGTGTGACGAAACGGGACTAGATACAGTCTGTTCTCTGTATTATTTCCCTTTGGTCGGAATAAGCCGCGTTAGTCTCCCTTGATATGGTGACCATAACTAGGAAATTCCCCGGTGGAATAGTCCGTGACGTCACAATTCTGGTGACTTCTGGAAGATGCTAGAATGTCCCCAGCCCAGTGCGTACGTGTTTGTTGTCACGTTGGACTCACAATTGCTCGGGACCCGCGGGGTTTTGGATTTCTCCATAATTCTTGGGACTTTCGAGGCCCGACGAGGTAAATGTGACTGCGCACTTAGCTATCCAACGTCAGTCGCCAGCCGAATTTCGTCAGGGAAGGCCGCAGTAACTCACTGCTAAAAGAGATGTCGTTTATCGCAGCGAAAGCGGACACCTGCAGTGAAATTTTGTGACTCTAAGATCACAGGTAATGTTGTATTACTTTAGATATTAGCCAATGTCAGTAAATACATCGCCGACCGAAATAATCTCCGCGGAGCGTATAAATTGACCGTCGCCTGTCTGCAATTTAAATTAGCTGTTATTGATCGGCTAGGTAATGTGTTTGTCAGACGCATCCGGTAACGCTAACTGTTGTGAGCGTTTATAAACATTAGGCCTGTGTATGTGTGTTCCATCTGATAAGTTGTGTAAATCCGATGTTAGTATATCTGATAGAATTTACTGATGTTAAGAGTACAAATTATATGCATTGTTAATGACATGTACGTTGATATTATCACTGCTATGTGTAAGTAGGTTCGGGTAATTTACCAAATGTGTAGCAGATGTGTTAACTATCTGGTTTAGTCATTACATACTCAGGGCTGTAAGGAATTGTGACATTAGTTACACTGTAATGCTAGAATCATTTAATAGTGATGAGTTATTGCTTATTATCAATGATGTGTCATGTGCTTAGCTAGAATAGGATTGTACCTTATGTCTTATATCAATGGTGGTTATTATTCCGGGAAACAAGGTGGTGTTATTTCATGGGGATGTGCAGGTAAGTACTTGCTGTGTGAAGATGCCAGTGCTATTCCACATAGGCAGAAATGCTTTATATTTACTGAATAGTGGTTGATAGAAAGTATTTATGATGTCTGATGTCACTGCTTGTTTACATGCCCGTCCGCCAGAGTGACCATGCGTGTCCAATCGTGCGTATGTCTAGCCAACCGACTGGTTATTAGGCCTGTCCGACCGACCATTATGTTGCATGTCCGACCCAAAGCGATCGTGCTTAACTGAAGGTGGAATTAACATACCCAACCGAGAGCGATGCAGCGCTCTGTAATCGAGGCCGTTGCGTCTATGTAGATCCGAACTATGCACAGAACCTGGTCTGTCTCTATTATTCTCCTCTTCAGGAAACCTGACTCTGGTAATGGAGTAACTTATTCAATGCAGTGAGGAAGTAGTAGTATCCTCTGTGGTAATTGGACAGGATTTGAGGGACTGGAGATTTAGGAGATGAGGGGCTGGAAGCCTCTCTAAAATGGATGACGTGGCCTAATTCGCCACGGACCAAGATGCGCTGGGCCCACAGCAGCTGTGGGAAAGTGTTTTCGGTGGATGGCCACCATATCTGTGCTAGACCTGCACAGACTTGACCGTCATGGATGAAGGTCAATTAATAAAGGTCACACCTTGTTCTGGGACGGAGATCCCAGAACAGAAGCTGTTGCTGTGTTATGAGTTTGTTAATTAAGTTTAACAATTCCTAGTTTATAATTTATTAATGCTACGTTAATGAATTGTGATGTAGATAATTTATTAATGTTGTGTAGTCATTAATGAGTTAGGTTTAATTAATTGATCAATGGGTGAAGTGATTGATTAATTGTTGAGTTAGGTAGGTGAGGAGATGTCCGACTGGGCACCTCCTAGATAATGTAACCACTACACTGAAAGAGACGTAGGTGTATTTTCTGGTTGATGGATGGTGGAGAAACATGAGTGGATTAGCACCAGGCGAAGAATACTTTGACAGAGTCATACAGTCTACTCTGGTGCTATCGGGCTATTTGTTGCCCAGACGAGTTACTTGACTATACACTTGTGTACTATTGCTTTCTCTGGCAGCCTCATGCCTATACATTGTATTTAAGAGTGGATCGATGATGTTGATGATCACTTATATATATATATATATATATATATTGTATTATATATATATTACTGAGAGGCGTGTGTTAATGTATAGATGCAGTGTAGTCCTTGTTGTAGTTGAGTACTCACACCAACCCCTCCATGTTTCAGGATCTGTTATAGTATATCCTATGGAGTTTCATGAGTTCAACCATAAACTCAAAGGCACTTTGCCATTCCAGTGCCAATCAAGATGAGGTTTGAGGCATTACTGGGAGCAGTCTTCTGAATCTGCCTACGTCAACACGTGAGAGTCAATTGAGTTGAGATTAGCCCGGTAGGTCTATGCTAAGACCTACCGCAACGAGTCCGACGAAGTTAGTCAACCGATCCAGGTAGGGTCAAAGACTGAAGCGTCTAGTGGTTCCAGCCAGTAAGGTACTGGTACAGTTCTAACTCAATGATAACCTTGGTACTTTCAAGGCAATGAATTCCAGGTGTTGAAAAGAGTGTTTACCAGTCATGACAATGGCCAGTTTATTATGTTTCCGGCCCGGCTGGGTCGTCATGGGACACATTGTCTAATTTCACTGGAACTAAGGTGTGAATCTACAGTTGTGCTCCTTATTGAAACCATGAACTAGGTCATGTGACCGACAGAAGGGATTTGATATTCTGGTGAACTGTGAAGGTAGTTGATACCTACCGAACTGAGTTGATGGACAGACTTGGTGAACTGTGAAGGTAGTTAATACCTACCGAACTGTGTAAGATAGCTACATGAGAATATGTTCAGTTCTAACATTCACTTGTTGAGTCATGCAATTGTGACATTGTGGTACTATGGAGCCAGTGCTCCAGTTATAGGTTGCTGATAAGTGTTTCCCAGTAACTTGCGAGACAGAAGAGCAACCCGGCTCTTATATACATTAGTGTATTGTGCTATAGGACTTTTCTTCAGTTGGGGGACATCTAGGATTCTAGGGTCGACCCAGACATCATCAGCGGAGTGGAACTTGTGATTTAGTAAGTCATCGAGGGATGATCCTCAATTGTTGGTGAAGTGTCTGTCAGGCATTAGTCCTACGCCTGACCAGCCCGAGATCTTGTTCACAGTGGGAGGAGAAGACTTTGGAAGGGTCTATGCCTTGGAGTTCCTTTACACTGGAGGTTTCTCGGGTGAGTCATTAACTACGACGGGACAGCCTCACGAACTGAAGTCACATGCTCTATGATGAAGACGGACCATCAGGAGATCTTCTCGTGTACATATTGTCTTCTATCCAGGCTTTCAGCCATCCTTCTCTGAGTTACAGTTGACGTATTTAGAAATTAAATTTTGCTTTGTTAGCCATGGCTTTGTGTATTAGTATGACTGTTGTCTTGTCCGAGCCCCCTGTGGGTAGGAATCCATAAGAGGGGATGGAAAGGTCAGCTGTCCCGGCTTGTGTGGGGCCTTTTAGATGTAAAGTCCTATTGGGGTGGTCGGAGCAAAGGCTGGGGATATTAACTATAGTAACATACTTGTTCAAGCCCCGGGGGTCTTGTTACACTGGGGTAACTTTAAAATGTATACTCTAGCAGTAAAAGTAATAATCACGAACAGAATATATTAATCTCATAACTGAGAAAACGTGTGGATCCTTCAAATAATAATAATAATAATAATAATAATAATAATAATAATAATAATAATAATAATAATAATAATAATAATGCAAGGGCCATTAATGGGATAGTTCTCTCTCTCTAAAGCCATAAGACCAGAACAGATGGTATTCTTCCCACCTGCTTATAGAAGCATGGGGGTTAATGAACGCCGTTATATAACTCATCAAACATGGCATTTCCCTTGCATATTTATGAACACTCTACAGCACATAGAACATTTGCAGATTGATATGCAATGATAGTGAGATAGTTTCGCAGCGGCTATAATAAGTTACGCATTGGAATTAAAACTGTATGCTTAGGAAAATCGGCAGTGAGACAAACATGTCCGCTCAGTAGAAAGCATTCACTCAGGCTATCTCTTCACATGAATTGTTGATCTAATTGTCTTCACAATTCATATTTAAACATAAAAGAACGCGTACCTTATCAAAGAATGGTTACACATTCATAATGCGTTTACAAACGTACCTAGGCTCCAGAGAGTAACATTGTTTTGGGCTAATTGCTCTCCCAAGCGGCGGGGGGGGGGGGGGGGGTGACATATCTTTCGAACGTTCTAGACTACAAGTGTCTCTAACGCCTTGCTAATTTAAACGGCAATGTCTTGGCTGGGTACTCGACCAATCATTTAGTTCGCATTTCAACTAAAGCCATATAAATTATGACGTCATCCAGACTAATTCTAGTACGTTTTCCTCCAAGGCGTGGTAACCAAGGAGTCCATTCCAAGGAAACTGTAAGTACGTGTTGTTAAACGCAAGTGTGTCTCAGACGGGACAACAGCGCCAACTCTACCCCACCCCGTCTAACCGGCTAGGCTACATTTTAAGGCGAGTGAGAGGGGAATTTCCGAGTAAAAGTTGGGCCCGCCTACTAGGTCTTTGATGTTATGAATTGGGATTGGCATGTATTTCACGGGTCCCCAGAATCATAATGCAACTATTTGAGTGTGCGTAGATCTGTTCGGTGGTAACTCAATTCTTTGAGTGTGCTTTGATCTTTTCTGTTGTAAATAGCACTCTCTGCTAGAACTCGGGGAATGCTGGGTTGCCTTCACTTTCGTGAGGTAATACTTTGATGTTGTCGGCAGACTTGGGAGAGTCTGTTCTTCGGGAGTTGTCATGAATAGGCACTCGATAGTCAGACATCAAGAAGGGAGGTCGCTTCCATAGCCAGTTGTATTAGTGGCATCACGGGGATCCGGCGAATGTTATACAGCTAATGGTAGAGTGGTGGCTATCCTTTCACGGCCGTGTCCACCAGCTGTAATCTATGCAGTTCATAGAATTATAGATTGATCTAGAGTGGTGGCATTGTTGTCCTGGAGACAAGGGGCCGTGTCTTTGACCAGCTGTATCAAGTTGTACTTTGGGGATCCAGAGGGAATCTACAGCAGAGCTTGATGAATCTATTGGATCGATGCCTGTTGCATATTTGTTCCTAGGTTTTAAAGGTAACACACTTTTATACTTGGCGTCGCTTAAATAAAATTGTATTTTGGTTGTGGGTCAATTCTTGACCAGGCCGGCTAGTTGTGCCGTGAGGCCTGGGCTCTGACTGAGATTTACACGCCGACCTCGCGTCAGCGGACACCAGTTGTTGTGTAACAGAGCACCATCTCTGTTAGTAGCTTAGGAGAGAATGATGTGCAAAGACTAGGCACGGTTGAGCATCCTATAAAAACGTAACTAAGGACGCTCAAACCGTGACGTGGGCGGTAGAGAAGTTAGTGACTGGCTGAACCTTGAATTGACATCTTTTGTATGCTGCTTTATTATTTTATGATGTCTTCCGTCAAATAAACCATATAGAAATTACAACCAGGACTTCATGTGTATCTGCCAAAAAACTGTCGCTGTACTGTTACAGTAATGATTTGGTGCCGCTATCCCAGGATTTCGGACTTAGATTGTTGCGGCCAAAACGTGAAGAAAATTGAAGCATACGGCACAGCGGAGAACTTTTAATAAATACGCTTTCAAAATGCTTGTGGTTGCGACAACAAAGAGCCACAACAGCTGTTTCATCAGATGACTAATTCGCCGCTGTTATACGACCTTCTCAGGTTTTGTTGAATGACTCGCCGTTTTGATGGCAGTTTTTCTTAATATCACCTTAAAAGTAAGACTTGCAACCACCAAAAGCCCGCCCAGGGGTGGATGGTTGTGAGTTTGTTTGTGATTTTTCCCTGTTCGACTGAGTTAGGAAGCTGATTGAGGTCATTGTGCCGTTAGATTAACCTTGGCTGCTTGAAGTGAGGTCACTTATTGGAGCTGTCGTTGTTAACTACAAGACGTTTGTGGTCAAGATTCCGACACGCTGATGTAAAACATGAGTCAAGCTCATTTGCTGAGAGACCATGAAGATTGTCGTTTTATCGCTTTGAAAGTTGAGTCAGCCGACACCAAGCTGACTTTACCCAGACCAAACTCAGGTTTATGAAGTTCATTATGGATTGCGATTTACTTGCTTTGGTCTTTTCGGACGCGGGTGGGCATAATGGGTTGCCGTCCTGCTGAAGAAGAGAACCTATTGTAATCGCTTCATTTCTCAGCTTGAGCAGTTTCAAATCCAGACGTGCCCTTTTTCGGGTGAAGTCCAGACGTGCCCTTTTTCTGGTGAAAAGAAGCCACAATTCTGATGTGCCCGCCAATGGGTGAAATGAAGAGTCCAGAAGTTTCCTTTCTCTAGGATAGAATCGAGGAACACGACATACTCGTTTTTTTTTGTGAAGCCTACAATTGTCAAGCACAGTCCTCTGTCGGCATATTTGGACTTACTTTCCTTTTGGACCCGTGGAAGGTATATTTCATCCAAAGACGGTATTTAGGATAATTAAGATTTAACTAATATAACATAACATTGTGTGTTAGGTAACATTAATTAATTAATTTGAACACTTGATCTTTATAGGACGAAAAACAGTTGCTTACGTCTCTTGTCTAATTTAAATACGCCTGTAGTGGTATACTTATTGATAACTATTAATTAAATTATAATTGTGAATTTGGTTATATAACTTGTATAGCAAAACTATTTCAGCATATTTCAGCATGGCAGAGGAACAAGTTTCGTTAACACAGGTTTTAACTGGAGTAGGCACGGCAATAGGCAAACTCAACACAGCAATAAAGCAACAAGGAATAGGGGCAGAGATTGAAAAATTTAGTGGACAGGCGAAAGATTTCAAGAAATGGATGACTTCGGTGGAGAAACATGCATTCTTGGTGGCGGCAACAGATGAGGAGAAGATGAAAATTGCTTATCAGGCCACGGTAGCACCGGTTTCGGATCACATTAGAAGAAAATTAGAAGCTAGGGTAGATGAGACATGGGAGCAGTTCAAGGATGACTTGGCCCACAAGTATGCTGAAATCACAGACCCTCAGCATGCGTTTTCAGTGTTAAGACAATCCAAGCAAAACACTGGAGAAACTGTGCAATTATTTAGTGATAGGGTGATTAACCTAGCTGAGGAAGCATTCTTGGGACAGAACGTACGAGGGGAGGAAGTGGAACGAATGTTGGTAGGGATTTTTGTAGACGGTATAAAGTCAGATGGACTGAAGTTTAAATTAATGAGAGAAAACCCTGAGAGGTTATCACAAGCTGTGGATATAGCTGTACAGGAAGAGAATTTGAGACGAAGATTTAGACTGAGAGTAGGACGAGAAATAGGAACTAGTCGGGAGGATAGGATCGAAGAGCCCATGGAGATCGGACAAGCAAGGTTCGAATGGAATAGAAGAGGAGAAATACAGACGTTGCAGGGAAGTAATGAAAATGCTTACGAAAGAAGAAGACAAATGAGAAATCCTATAAGAGAAACCGTAGGTAACACAAATATAGTCTGTTGGGGTTGTGGTCAACGCGGACACGTTTTTAAATTCTGTGGTAACAGGCGTGTTCAGGCGAATACACAAAATAGAAATGTCAATGACAGATCAAATAGGAATTTTGAAGGTAGACAGAGGAATTTTACAAGGCCAAGAACGCAGGAAAACCGGAATCCCACTTACTGAATAGGACCTGCGGTAGGAGGGAAGATAACAAGGTCCCAAGAATTAAGGAATGTTTTAATGACAAGTATAGGAGGACGAGTAAAAAGTGGTCTCAACTGGGTGAAATCAAACAATTTTCAATAAATACAACGGACCCCAGTTCATGCATAATAGAAATAGGGAAATATAGAATTCGAACATTAATTGATTCGGGAGCTCAAGTTAGTGTAATCAGATAAAATATTTTATACAAAATAATAAAAAATTGCAAAATATTCAGGAGTCATGATACTCTTCACTCTGTTACAGGACACAATTTAGATGTAGTTGGCCAAACAATTATAAATCTCAAATTAGGAGGAATCAACGTAAGACATCTTTTTCACGTAGTTAAAGAGTTAAATAGGAACATGCTTATTGGTAGGGACTTCTTACTGAAAAATGGTGTAAGACTTTTTTTGATCTGCAAAAATTAAGATTCAAGGGCGTGTATGTAGATTTAGAAGAGGACATGCACATATCAGCACTGGTTAGAGTTAAAACGTCCACGACTTTAAAACCACAAACGGTTAATCTGATACAGGCGAAAGTGAAAAGAAATCCGTATTATTTAGTAGGACATACAGTTAGAATAACAGAATTACAAAGGGAGGTAATAGATGAGCCTGGTCTAGAAGTTCCAGATGGAATAATGACATTAGATAAACACTTAACTTTTCCAGTAATGATTATTAACAACACAGGCAGGGAAATTAAATTGTACAGAGGATGTGTAATAGCCAAAGTAGAACATGATCCTAAAAGCGTTTTAACAACAGATAGAGTAGAAATGCCGAGAATGAATTATTCAGAAACCCCTATGGAAAGAATCAATACCAGGAATAGACGTGGAAGAAGATGGAACGTGCGGAATGATGAATTGATCCATCCATTCAGAAAACATACATCTCAAATATATTCAGTAGACAAAACAACAAGAGAACAAGAATTATTAGCACAGTTAAAACTCCACCAGAAAATAAGGAAATATTAGAAAAACTTGTAAAAGAGAATCAAGATGTTTTTGCAATTAATGACTTAGAATTGGGGAAGACCAAAACAGTCACTATGGAAATAGATACTGGAAATCACCCACCAATTAGTTTGAAACCGTATAGACCTCCCTTAAGGAATAGAGAAATTGTCGAAAAGGCAATAGAAGATATGTTAAAAGCAGGAATAATAACAAGATCGAAGTCAGAATGGTCATCTCCGATTGTTATAGTGACCAAGGCCGATGGTTCACACCGATTCTGCTGTGACTACAGGGCGTTGAACAAAATTACTAAGAATGTATCTTACCCATTGCCGGTGATCGACGATATTTTAGGGTTACTTAATGGGTCTACCTTCTTCACTACATTGAATGCAAGGTCAGGATTTTGGTGTATCCCTATGTCCCCAGATGCTCAAAAGAAAAGTGCTTTCTGTACACACGCAGGTTCTTACGAATTTTTACGAATGCCTTTTGGGGTCAAAACTGCGCCTTCTCACTATATGTTATTAATAAATCAAGTATTAGAAGGCATGCAAAAGTTCGCATTAGCGTATATAGATGACATTTTGATCTACACAGCAGGAGACGTACAAGACCACCTGAAACATGTAAAATTAGTATTTCACAGATTAAGAATACATGATGTTAAATTGAAACTCAGTAAATGTTAATTTCTAAAAACAGAAACTAAGTACCTGGGATACATTATTGATAGAGAAGGAATTAAACCAGATCAGGATAAAGTAAAGGCTATTAAAGAATTGCCTCCTCCAACCAACGTAAAAGAAGTTCGTGCTTTTATCGGTACATGTGGGTACTATCGTCGTTTCATTCCAGGTTTCTCAAAAATAGCAGAGCCCATCACTAACCTGACTGGCAAATACGCTAGATTTAAGTGGAATGATGAGTATCAAAGAGCATTTGAGTTTTTAAAAAATAGCTTAACAGTAGTGTCACTATTGACACATCCAGATTTGGATAAACAGTTAATTTTGTATACAGATGCTTTGGATAATGCTATAGGAGCATGTTTAGCACAACCATATGAAGGAGAAAGATCAGGAATACCAGGAGTTAGGAATGAAAGACCAATTTATTTTCTGTCACACAAACTTAGCAAATCTCAGAGAAAATGGTCGACTATAGAAAAAGAGGCATATGTTATTCATTATGCTCTTCAGAAACTTAATTATTATTTACATAACGCCAATTTTATTATTAGAACTGACCACATGCCCTTAAAATCTTTACTAGAAGCTCCAGTGCAGAACAGAAAAATACAGACATGGGCGTTGAATTTGCAAGGGTACATCGCAAAGATAGAGTACGTAGCCGGTAGGGACAACACCTGTACAGATTTATTATCCAGAATACCGTATCCAGAGACATCAGGAAACACTGAGGATGAGGGTGAACCCGAAATAGACGACCGAAACTTTCAAGTAAATATATTAGATTCTGCCATATTAAGTAGAGAAGATTTTAGGAGTTTACCGTCGGATCAAGAATCTGAACCTAGAGCGGAAGACCCACATTTAATGCAATTTAATATGAAGGAAGAACAAGAATTAGATCCGAAAGTTGTAGAAATAAAACAAAAATTGAACGAAACGGGTGAGAACAGTTGTATGACAAAATGTTTATTCTTACAGGATGATGATCAGTTATATTACGTGAATAAAAGAAGCGAACAGTTGAGAAAATACATTCCAAAACATTTGGAAATTGAGATTCTAAAGGCATATCATGATGAGAATGGTCATCTTGGTCGTGATAAGTTAGTAAAAGCACTCACTGATAAATATTATTGGCCGAACGTATCTAAAACTGCTTGTAGATACGTCGATGCGTGTGAGAAGTGTAGGTTAAGAAATATGAAAACGATCAAATGTCCCTTACAAGATACTGACATTCCTCAGTTTCCAATGCAGAAAGTGAGCTTAGATATATCAGGTCCTCATCCTAGAACACTATCGGGGAATGTATATCTACTTCATATCGTGGATTGCTATAGTCTTTGGCCGGAACTTTATGCGATTCCGGATAAGAGCGCGGATACCATCATTAATATTTTTCTACAGGAGTACATACCAAGATTTAGTTGCCCACAGATCGTACTCACAGATAATGGTAAGGAGTTTGTGAACAAGAAGTTCGAGAAGTTATTACAGGATTTGAATATAAGCCATATAAAAACTTCATATTATAGACCTTCTTCAAGTGCGAAGAATGAGAGACAACATCGGACATTATATAACATAATAGCAAAAATTGTCGAAGAACATGAAAAAGATTGGGACCTTTTCTTAGGATCTACACTAAGCGCGATACACACAAATCAAAATGAGGGGACAGGGTTTTCACCATTCTACTTATTACACGGAAGAGAGCCTATACTCCCAATTGACAATCTGTTAAAACCAAGACGTAAATATATGGGGGAGGATTTTCAGGAAGTTATTATACAAGAAATGCACAAAGCGCATGTAAGGTTAAAAAACAATATAATTAAAGCCAGGGAAAGACAGAAAAAGTACGCAAACAAAAATACACAATTACAGGAATTTAAAGTAGGTGATAGAGTTTATTATAAGAAGCATAGAAGAAACTCCAAATTTGATGCTCATCGGATTCCAGGTTATTATATTTTAGAAAAGTTAGGTACTGTATCATACAGTATAAAGAACCAAATCACAGGACATGTAGCACGGGCACACGTGGAACATTTAAGAAGAGATAATGAAGATAAGAGAGACAATAACAATAATAATTATTATTATTATTATTCAGACGAGTTATAGTCAGAATAGCTAAATATACAATACCCCCAGATTTTGGAAAAGATCCGGTACAAAGTCAATTAATAACAACACCAGTTTACGATGATACTTATGAACAGGCAGAAACAATACCGAAAATTTGATGAAAGAAGAAAGGAATACGTATGATGGTTATGATAGTCTTGAATCTATGGAGGAAGAGGTAACCGCTCCATTTAAAAATACCAGACAAGCAGTGAAAAGGAGAATAGAGAAACAGAGAAATAGGGAAGTTAACAGACAGAGGAGAATTAGAGATAATTTATCAAGCGACGAAGATATGCCACTACTCGAAAGATCGTTAAGAAACTATGATAGACAGATTAGATTAGATATAGAAAGAAAAAAATTAGCGGCTGCTAGCAACAGACATACAGATGAAGAAGAAGGAATGGATGAAAATTCAGAGTCTAATAGAGATAGTAGCATGAAGGAAAATATTTCTCTACGAGAGGATGAAGACATTGATGTGGAGATGGCACTTATACAGAAAAATCTAGAATTACTGAAGAAATGGAGACATGGTAAATAAATTGATAGAAAATGCTGCAGATAGCAGGATGAAAATTTTGTGGTTTAAAGAGGAAATTGATAATTGATGAAATGCGGTAGCTGTGAATTACAGATGAATTATGGAAACAGATTGGCAAATAGCTTAATTAATAGTTTTGGTGAGTTGTCTTGAGGAGTGGACATGATGTTGTATATTTTGGTAATAAGTTAGGTAATATGGATGTAAATTCTCGTGTGGTCTTGAAGATGTATTTTTATTGCCATTTGATTTTGAGATTTGACTTGTTGAGTTTTCTTAATAGATAAATAATTTATTATTAGTCCATAAAAGTGACTAATAATGGATAGGATGTATTTTAAAATGGATTCTTTTGTTTCATCATGTATGTCAAATTATTTTGAATAATGTCTTTCTTTGAATTGTTTGATTACCTTTATTTAATATGAGGGGAATGAAAATTGTTTTCAAAACGTTGGTAGGTATGATATCCTGTTTTGACTTCGTTTTGGTTGGCTCATGAATTATGATTTTAGTTAAATTGTCTTGCATATTGAATAGTATTTACCCTTGTTTACAAATAAGTTGAAAATTGTTAAAAATTTTGGTTCACAAGCAATTATCGTTTTGTTTAGAGTAAAGAGTAATAAGACGGGGCCTTATTTAAAACCTTTCGTTCAGAAAATGGTTAACGAACAACTCTAGACTACCAAGAGAGACACATTCTCCTTGTGAGTAATAAGTTGTAGAAAACATGAGTACCAAAAACTTGGGTCTTGTGTTAGTATGAAGTCAGTGTTAATAGGGGAGGTTAATTACATAGTGGCTATGAAGTTTATAAATATTTGCCATGCTTGGATGATGGGGTCTTATGATGGATCCTACACAAATAGAAGTTAGTAGGAATATATGGTTCTAGGGAGTTGAAATAGGAGCTGCATTAAGTCAGCATTGATTGAAAAATTATGGATTAAATACCATGTTATATTAAAGAAGAAGAAATTAACGTTACTAACGTCTATGGCTGGTATAAAAAGAGGCTGTGTTAGTTAGCATCAACGGGAATGTAAGGAGCTACTTAATGGAGAATAGATATTAATGGGGCTGTAGATAGCAGTACATATGGTTTAGTACAAAGTTAGATACGTCTATGAACAAGGATGCTTATAATGGGATGTGAGGTGGTAAATATATTAGCTGTGATAAACAGCGTTAATTAGTTTAAAATATGTTCATAAGAAATGAACATTGTCAATGTTATTTTTTATAGTTTCATGATTGAACAAAAGCCAGGTGAAATATATTCATGGGTGTGGATGGCAGCACAAATATTAATATTGAGTATATAAGGAAGAAATTTTAGATCGACTTAATTTATAACAAATAGAAGTATATGTTCATAGATCATAAGATGTGTTTTTAAAACTTTATTTATAAAGTTTTTGTGCTTGCAAGGGAGGTAAATGTGATTGATTTTTGACTACTTCTTTATATCTTTATAACTGGGTGCGCACCCCATCTTTTCTGTCTATCCTATGTTGTTTTGTCGATGTTAAGAGAAAATGAGAAGTTACATAACGCATGATAAGTTTCAAATTATATACCAATGATTTTTATGAACATATGTATATGAAATGAAATATCTTGGTTCCTTATGAACTGTGTTTTTTTAATGAAACCTTGTAGGCTCATATACGGAAACGAAGAAGAAGTATCACTTCACGAAGATCTATAACAGACCCTAGCGGTTAGCTATAAGAGAGATGTGGAGAACTGGACTCGAAGGAGTAGAAATAAAGTTCATTGGTTAAGAGGGGGTTAGTTTAAGATGGGTTGGAGAAATAATATTGGGGTTAAGGTTTTAATGAGGGAAAGAATAATTAGAATAAGTAGGTTAGGGATTAAGACTTTTCAAGAAAAGTCTTCTTAAAGAAAGGGAGGAATGTAACAGAGCACCATCTCTGTTAGTAGCTTAGGAGAGAATGATGTGCAAAGACTAGGCACGGTTGAGCATCCTATAAAAACGTAACTAAGGACGCTCAAGCCGTGACGTGGGGGGTAGAGAAGTTAGTGACTGGCCGAACTTGAATTGACAACATCTTTTGTATGCTGCTTTATTATTTTATGATGTCTTCCGTCAAATAAACCAAATAGAAATTACAACCAGGACTTCGTGTGTATCTGCCATATAACTGTCGCTGTACTGTTACAGTTGGTTAAGTCTCGACCAGGCATGCTGACTGTAGTAAGCCTGCGTGTGTACTATGACCTAGATTAAGTCTTCAACAAACATGGCAGAATGCATTGTGCCAGCAAATTAGTGGATCAGTCTGGTTGAAGCAAATTAACTATGCATTCGATGCCCTATCTCGACAATGGAGAATTTGAGGGAGTTGTTGTTCGGACGGAGAGCTTTCTCTTGAACAGAGCTTTAATTTGATTCCCTTAATGAATATGTTGACATTAGTATGTTTCAATCATCATCATGTGGCGTGGTTGAAACTAGTACTTGTCAAGCATATGTAGGAGGCTATAAGATGGGAAGTTATCAACCTATGGGCCTGTTGTTATTTAACTGGGCTTAGTCAGAAGGGGGGGAAGATATCTTCACACCAACTAGGGATTGAACCGTGGGCCAGTATAGCGGTGGCGAAACACTCACTCACGTATCGCGTGAATATTTCATCAGTGTTGTGTGACTCTACAGTTCCTTACTGAGAAGGGAATACTTTGTCATGCGGGTCTATCTTTCTATTGTCTCTATACTTTCATCGGAACCAGATTGTGGGAATGTTTGATTCGACACAATTCCTAGGCAGATAAAGGAATTTATTCCGGTGATGTGTGTCTATATATTCATACACCCACACATAACATAAATCCAGTTATCCGATGCAGAAAGGTGGGAAGCGACAAACACAAGAACTCGAAACTCTTCTGTTGTTTGCCTGGTCTATAATTCAGTATTTCAGGTTAGTTGTCAATGTAGCTTGAGTATTTTCCACTAACCTTGGAGGTGTAATGGAGTACTGACCTGGGGTATCCCGATAGGCTTATCTACTTCTATGATGAGACAAATGGTGATTTAAAAAAAAAATGATCTAGACTATAACACTTGATGATCTCGATGGGAGGTATGGAACTTTACCATCCCCATAAATGGACCTGTCACTATATCTATTATCTATTAGGTATGAGATGGTAGGGAATGTGTCGTCCTATTTACTATTTACTAGGGATGAGACGCGTGGCTGAAAAGCTACTGGACTTAAGTTAGGATTACTCGGAGCTGTAACCTAATCTGTCCGTGAGATATGTCTGGGAGTTCAGACATACGATGCGGTCTGAGCTCAAAGGCCTGACCACAAGAGATAGATGGAGTCAGTGTGGAATGTTGATATAGTGTGTATGGTGCAAGGGTGTGATGGATGGGTACACCTGGCTTGTTCTTGTTTACAGGAACCTTTGGATGTTGCTATGGGCGAGTGCCCTTTATTGTTACTGGTTGATGTTCCTGTGGGCGAGTGCCCCTTGCTGTGTGCGGTTGACGCATTACTGATTTCTGAGTGCCTATTTACAGTGGCTTGGGTGCTGTTGAAACATTGAACTTGTTTGCCTATTTGCTGTGGACCTGTGTGCAGTGACTTTAGATTATGAACATTAAGTGGTCCAAATTCGAGGCTCCAGGAGGCATCATACAGGATCAGGTGAATGTGTCTTACCACCTAGCTCTACACACGGACATTAGATATAACACTGACATACCTATGTGGGATGATGAGAATGTCCATCAGACTACTCTCACCCAATTGACTGTTCATTGCTGTATGTCTGTCTGTCTGTTGGTTCATCTGTGTGTTCAAGTCAGAATCTCCAATAAAGATTCTATATTTTCCTTTTAAAAGGTTGTTGTCTTATAGTCAGTTAGGCGTCTTCTTGTGTACACAATCTTCATAGGGGTAGGGTCATCCGTGAACCGTCCTGGGGACAATCTAGTAAAGGGGAAGACAGAGGATAATAACGAACCCAAATGAAAATATATGTGGGCAACCACCGAGAACCAGGCCGGTGTTGTTCTGTCCCGTGACAGTACGCCAGATATTTATATCACAATCATCCACATCTTGAAATAGGTTCTCTAGATTAGACAATAAATCAAATTTGTACTTTACTTCTATGTTAAAATTATCTTGTATTTCTTTGTCAGTTTTCAATTTGAACAAATCATATTTAGGGTTTTCTGTTGTATACTTGACTTTAACTTTACCCTCAGTGTGCCTGTAATTAATCTGTGATCACTGTAACAGTCTGCACTGGGGATTGTTTTTACGACTGTTAACGCATTTCAAAACCTTCTGCTAATCAGGAAGTAATATGTCTGGTTTTTAATCCTGCTGTCTGGACTCCTCCATGTCCACAATCTTCTAGGATGCTGTTTAAACCATATGTTTCCTACAACCATTTCTTGTTCTTTTTCCCATTCTACAAGTCTGTATCCTCTTTCGTTTCGCTCTCCCAAACCATGGTTGCCTACACTGCATCCACCGCTTTAATTTCCTACTTTTGCGTTGAAGTCACCCATTGTAATTTCCACCGAGGTTTTATAGTTTTATGTAGATGTAGTTTAATAGTGAAGAACGAAAAACCACAATGTAATGTACAAGTAAATGGGAATATTCTTAAGCAAGTGAATTGGTACCATTATCTCGGAACAGTCATACCATCTGATTGAAAATGTCTTTAAGAGATTAGAATAAGAATCGCCATGACTAAGGTAGCCTTTTGCAAGATGGAAAACATAGTAACCAATAAACAGATGTAATTTGCAACGTGAAAAAGAGTTTTGAGGTGCTACATAGAACATGTGCTTTTGTATGGATGCGAAGCGTGGGCAATGAGCCAACAGGCTGGAAAAAAAAAACATCTGATGGCGCTGGAAATGTGGGTTCTTGGGAAATTGCAAAGAATACCATAGGCAGACAGATAAACAATGACCAAGTTCTACAAGAAACAAATGAAAATCGTAAACTAATTAGCAAAATTAGAAGTAGACAGTCAACATTTTTTGGTCACGTAATGAGAAAAAATATACTGGAGAAATTGGTGACAACTGACAAGATTGAGGGGAAAAGAAGAAGAGGAAGGCATAGAAGTAAATAGCTGAATGGCTTGACCATGTGGTATGGTCAAGACAAGAACACTGAGCTAATCAATTACTCTGGTGATCGAGTGAGATGGTGAGACATGACCGCACACGCTTACCGGTATGGCACATGATGATGATGAGTTTAGTAGTAATTGATAGTACGACTTTGTGATCATTTGAAACTTTGTAAACGTGGAATACGAATAATAATAATAAGTAGAAAGATTGTGTATTGAACAGAACCGTTATCCTGTTATACTTCAAGTTCCTAAGTTTTGGTTAGACGTTGTACATATGAATTAACCATTAAACTCACTCATGACAGTGTAACTCGATTCCAGACACCGACCAATAAAAATATGTTAATTACAACGAGAAAAAGAGTGTTGAAGTGCTGCATAGAACCTGTACTTTTGTATGGATGTGAAGCGTGGACAATGAGCAAACTAGCTGAAAAACATCTGATGGCTGTGGAAATGTGGTTTCTGAGGGAAATGCAAAGAATACAATGGACAGACAGAAAGACTAATGACCACGTCCTTACAAGAAACAAATGAAAACCGTAAACTTGTTAGAAAAATTAGACGTTGACAGTCAAAATTATGTGTGCACGTTATGAGAAGAAATAAACTAGAGAACTTGGTGACAATTGGTAAAATTGAGGAGAAAAAAAGTAGAGGAAGGCATAGAAGTAAATACCTGAATGGCCTGACCATGTGGCATGGTAGAGACAAGAACACAGAACAGATCCACGACTCTGGTCATCGTGAGAGATGGCGAAATATGACCACCACGTTTCTCTGCATGGCACAAACTGTAGTCAGATATGGTTTAAAGGGACTGGTATTATTACTGTTAGAGGGACGCAGAGGTGTTTCCAAGGCACCAGGGACGGGTTATATAATGGCCAAGACCTATTGACGCGTCCTCGTTAAGCGTCCTGGGCAACAGGCCCCTTCGGGGTCCTGGCTAAAGTCAGTAGGATCGCCGATTCCTCCGAAGTCGGAGAGTGTCTGCCTGTACGGCGAGGAACCACCAGTCTGCACACCAATAAGCCAGACATGGGACAACGGATACTCACGCAAACCTCAGGTCCTGTATGACATCACACTGATGTTGGACAACAGGATGCCTTCATCCGACATACAGGACATCGCGTTGGAGCTCAAGCCAACGAACACAAGCAAGCAAGCAAGCATTACTGTTAGATTTCTTTTTGCGCTCGCTCGCTTTTACCTCAAGCGTAGTCCATAAACACTACTTGTGGTAGCACTGAACTGAATTTTACTATTGGATCATAACAACGGAGGTCAGCGTTGCCGAATTAATAGTAGCGCTAGTTCTTAAACATCCGGTGTGCTGATGCCGAGTTAGCAGGTTCAACCCATGCACCGGTTAATTGGATTCAAGTTTGAATTGACTTCTCCTCCTAGACACGGGGAGTAAATTACAAGCACCTCAGACGTCGGGGTGGGTTCGCCTAAATGCGAGGGACACTGGTAATAAGGAAAGCTAATCCTCACGCAAAAATCAGCCTTGTGCACTAGAAATAGTAGCACCTGTATGGACAACGCTTGAGTTCAAAGTGAGCAAGCGCAAACAAGACAGACAAGGTAAAGTAACCAACAGAGACAATACCTACCGTACTGACAACCTGGGCCGAAGCGCACACAAGACAGACAAGGTAAAGTAACCAACAGAGACAATACCTACCGTACTGACAACCTGGGCCGAAGAAGCCTTGCTGGCAGCCCACCATGCATTCCCCATTCATGCCGCAGATCTTCAATGTGCTACAGTGACACATCAGACTGCACTTTCGCCCAAACCAGCCATCGTCGCAGCCTGGGATATGTTTTATCGTGGTCACTACCAAGAGACACACACACACAAGTTAGTTGCGTATCCTTTACAGGACGTAGCAGTCAAATCCAGCACTTTTTTTTTGGGGGGGGGGGGGGGCCGCTGTTTGTGATTACTGGTCAAGTTTACGTTCAGTAGTTTGCCATTGCTTTCTGAACGACCTGCACTCATCCCTTTGTATGGAAACCAACTCAAGGGGGTTTACTGCCAAATAACACTCAGCTGTATTTCGAACGCGGTATGGGGATTGTGTACAAATGTGTAATTAAAGTAAATTATGTTATTTTGGGGGAAGTGCAGAAATTGAGATATACATGCACACGGATAACTTCAGGGGGAAGATGAGATAAAAAACAACAAAGGACAAGAAAAACTGCATTCTAGCAAATGAAGAACGGTTTGACAATAAGTCACTGTCCATGAAAGTTAGAAATAGAGTTCTTGCATGTTACACAGAACCAATTTTAATTTACGGCTGCGAATCCTGGACAGGTAGTAAACAAACGAAAATATCCACGAAGGCCTTGGAGATGTTTTATTTAAGATTGCTGAAAATTAATTGGACAGCTGATACGAGCAATCTGATAATATCGAAGAAAGCTAAGTTGCAAAGACAACTTATCACGAACATCAGAAAGAGGCAGTCATCGTCTTTTGGCCATATTATGAAAAGATACAAACTGGGACACGTGCTTGCTTGCTTGCGTTCGCTGGCAGAGAACCCCAGTGTGAAGTCCTGTATGTCGGATGAAGACATCCTGTTGCCCAACAACCGGACAGATTTGCGGAAAGAGAGATAGAGGAAGACAGTGGAGAAGATAGATTATGCCATGGCACAGAAGGCAGTCAAAACACAAAGTGATCCATGCCGTCGGAAATTGCAATTTGTGGAGAGACATGATCGCCAACGCCAGCCGGCAAGGCACTGGATCATGATGGATGAGGATGCGGGATTACGAATTGCGTTCGTAACCTCTTGGCCACAGAGCCACATACCAGGTATAATCCAAACTCAATCTACAGCACACTTTACGGGAGAGTCATAAACTGACCAGCAAACAAACAAACAAGCAAACAAAGTCGCTTAAAAGTCGACAGGGTCGACTTCATTGCACCGGGTTTTATCCCATATGGATCGGTCTCCTTTCCGCAGCGCGGAAAGCGTCGCACAAAGCACGAACTCCGTAGCTCTAGCGACGACCCACAGGAGTCTTCCGAAAAATTTCCCTCGTGAACCGAAGGACGTGGCCTGGAATCGAACCCACAACCTTCGGAGCCAGAGTCAAACGGCTTGACCACTTCGCCACGGAGACTCCAAGCAACAAACAAACAAAAAAAAAAAAAAAAAAAGTTCAGTAGCATAACCTGGCTTAATCAGGCATGAGAGAAATGGAAAGATGGAAAAATCAGAACAAGAGGTAGATGAAGGACTGAAAAATAAATCAAAATAAAAAGACAGCTAATAACCAATGAGAGAAATAAATAAGAGTGATACACGAATAAAAAAGTATAACGACTAACACCGGAGTATTCCAACAGGCTCTCATACCACCCCCCCCCCCCCCCCATGGTATTCCAACAGGCTTTCAGACCCCCCCCCCCCCAATGGTATTCCAACAGGCTTTCAGACCACGCAACCCCCCCCCCCCCCCCCTTTCCCCATGGTATTCCTTGCATTCAAACCAGGTTAGTTAGTTGCATATCCTTTACAGGACCTCGCATCAACACAAGAATTTGTTGCTGTTGTGATTACTTGGCAAGTTTACGTTCAGTAGTTTGCCATTGCTTTCTGAACGACCGGCACCCATACCATTACGTAAACACCAACGCAAGGCGGCCCGCTGCCAAATCGTCCAGAGCTGTGTTTCGAATGCGGTATTCGGGGTTACGAACTGCGTCCGTAACTCCTTAGCCAAGGAGTCGGCATTCTAGCCAGTAACCACTCTATTACTGTAATCACGTGTTTCTTGGCGTGCCTGTCTACTGACAAGGCCTTACATGCGTCGACATAGACTCTTTATAGAAATATCAACTGATAAGGTACGCTTGTGGCCTTAACACAACACATAAATAAAATCACAGGTATTGACTAACTCTCACAGAAGTAGTGAAAAGAAGTACAGATAAAAGGACACACTAGACAAGATATAGTTTGACAGCTATATTTACCAGACAGGACGCAGTCGTCATTACGAGGTAACAGGTTCGAATTCTGATATCGTAATTGTACGAGGGAGCTTCGTATGACAACCTTAAATGTATTATAAAAATTATAATAACCATGGCATTATCTTGTAACCTGTAAATATTATTGTTAAGGATGTCAAGAGTGTTAAGCACGCGACCTCATGGCGCAGATGAACACGTTGGCGTAATAATGACAGTTTAAAGATGACTGCCCCACTTTTGACATGCACCAAAGAGTAGCAGCGTTCTGTTCACCAGTTTTGTAATAGTGAAGGGGTAAAACCTAAAGAAATTCATCCGCGAATGAAGGTGCAGTATGGTGATGCATGCCTGCCAGCCTAGCAAGTGCATGAGTGGAGTAGGAAGTTTCGTAACGGCGTGACTTCTGTGACTGACTGTTCACGAGTCAGGCACACCGAGTAGTGACCTCAGAGTCGATTTTTCTACAGGAACCCATGGACATTATCGGCGCTGGAGGACTTGCATTGAAGGCAGTGGAGACTACATCAAGAAATGATACATTTGTTCTGTACTAGTTCAGAATATATTCACGCACACACGAAAGCAAACATTTAAGGCTTTCGTTTGAAGCCCCATCGTGGCTTTCAATGGTCTAGAGTTTCCTCCAAACTATACTTCTTTTCTCTACTTATGTGAGTGTCAAACAGTACCTGCTAAATGATTGCTGTGCTAGGCTATGTATAGCACTTTAACACCATGTTTCTCACTATAGGCATGGTGATTCTAGGTGCGATGAAGAGAAATGGTTTTTTTTACATAATGTTATACCTTGGGCGCCAAATAGTTCCATGGCAAGTACGAGAAACTGGAGCACGACCGACTGCAAGAAACCAGACATGACTGGTCGCAAGTTGTCAGCGAAGCTGTTCGTCTGAGGAAATGAACAATATTATCATCGCTTATTATTTCAATACATCAATAAGATTCAAAAGAATGTTTTCCGTAGTGAATTTGAATAACGAAGACACAAACGATAGATTACACGATGTATTGCCTAGCATATTTCACTGCATCTCCTCATGTACATACTGCAGAAATCACACAACATAAAACTAATTAGAAAACTCCTTCAAGCTGAAATATACAACACACATATTCACACAGTAATTTGAATTTTGAAGTCTTTACCACAGTAATTTTTAACTGACTATCATGTATTTCTGTTTGCACAAAGCTGGCTTCTATACAGTAAGACTACAGTAAAACACGGCTATTCGCAAGACAACAGTTCCTAGATTTTGTGTTGATCGGAATACTTATCGAATCCTGAGATATGCGTTCTTTTGGTTTATTTGTTTTCATGTTTTTTTGCTTTTCTTGTTCCGTGATGACGACATTCGTGTGCACGATGGCCTATGTCCGTGCGGTTCTTGCCTATCGTCTCGAGATTCCTGGCAAATTTCCTGTTTTTATTCGGGCTCTGCATTATCAGCTCGACATTAACCAAACTCTCATTTCAAAATTGTTGACCCAGAAGTGTGAATACCTAACGCTTCACACTCCATCAGCGGTATCTGCTGTGGGATTACGTTACCTGGCTAAATTACTGAGGGCAACATCAGATCATAGAACAGCAATGTTTCGCCAGTATCAGAAAACTTTCTGCCACCACACGTGGAAAAATAGTTTACATTACTTCACCCAGGCAAAGCCACTCTTCTCAAATCAAAAAGGAGGGGAAAAACTTTGCTTAGATGTAAAGTCTCGGCTGATGGTGTCTTTGACGTTGGGGTCAAGACAAACTTTGGCGGTGTTAACACTACAAGATCTATCTTGGTTTATGCAGGAGGAGCGCAGTTGGGAGGGTGCAAACCTTACCCTAGTGCGAGGAAATGCAATCTAAGGACTAAATGTCAGAGTAGGACAGACTAGGCCTTCAGCCGTGGTTGGCAACTGGTCTAGGATCGAAGCTCCGACAGGCGGACAGTTAGTACATTACTTTGATGATCCGGCAGCTTCTGCAGCTTGTTATGCAGCCGAGAGAGGGATCATGCTGCATGGGCAACACGTGGTCTCTAAATTCAGCCAAGGCTTTGTGCTATGGAGAGGTATAATTCCATTTTGCAAACTATCGCCTGTCAAGACGGCTAGGTGCCTGTAATAACACGTGAGACAATGACAAGAAATTTGTGACTAAGTACGAGCTGGCACGACATGGAGTGGTAGAAATCAAGAGAACAGACAGGGGGAGGGGGGCAGAGGAAGGACAGAAAGAAGAAAGAAGAAAGCGAGAGGTACCGCAAAGACCAAAGATGGCGATGCTAATGAGAAGAACTCAACTGCGGCTCTATGACATCAGGTTATGGTGTGTTACCCGGCGATGTCAATGAGAAGAACTCAACTGCGGCTCTATGACATCAGGTTATGGTGTGTTACCCGGCGATGTCAATGAGAAGAACTCAACTGCGGCTCTATGACATCAGGTTATGGTGTGTTACCCGGCGATGTCAATGAGAAGAACTCAACTGCGGCTCTATGACATCAGGTTATGGTGTGTTACCCGGTGATGTCAATGAGAAGAACTCAACTGCGGCTCTATGACATCAGGTTATGGTGTGTTACCCGGCGATGCCAATGAGAAGAACTCAACTGTGGCTCTATGACATCAGGTCATGGTGTGTTACCTGGCGATGTCAATGAGAAGAACTCAACTGTGGCTCTATGACGTCAGGTTATGGTGTGTTACCCGGCGATGCCAATGAGAAGAACTCAACTGTGGCTCTATGACATCAGGTCATGGTGTGTTACCCGGTGATGTCAATGAGAAGAACTCAACTGCGGCTCTATGACATCAGGTCATGGTGTGTTACCTGGCGCTGAGTCGAAGGGGTTAAGAAAGCAATTCGCAATTCTATACACCGATTTCGAAACGCAGCTGTGTGTGGCACTAGACCCTTTGCGTCGGTGTTCATACAATATTATAAGTGGAGGTCGTTCGAAAACTATTGGCATAATATTGAACGTTAACTTGCCGAGAAATCAGAAACAGACAAACAATTCCGGTGTTGACGGCGACGTTCTGTAAAGGATATACAACTAACTTCAGCTATGGTGTATTATGTTTGATGCGATGAATAAAGTAGCTGTATTGGAAAGTGGATACATACATAAATAATTTCAATCACAATAAAATCACAGATATTAACTGTGACTAAATGAAATAGAATAAAGAAGTAGAGTCTATGAGTTCCAATCATTCCTTATTTTTTCTCATAATATGTCAGTTAGCAGACTATAAAATCCGTGTAGATGTGGTGTTATACAAGAATCATAAGAATACCGTGGATGGATAGAAATAGCAATAAAGATATGTCAAATAAGTTAACTGAGATCTGGTTACTGGCATCAGAAGAAGACATTGCACTTTCTTTAGACATGTCATGAGAAGGGGAAAGCTGGAGTGCGTCGGGGTAAAAGTTAAACTAGAGGGGAGGAGACGCAGGAAAAGATAAAGAGAGAGGGTGCTGGACAGTTTGACATCATGGTATGGGGGACCATTGGTGAGAAATAATTAGCAATCCACGAGATAGAAGGCTGTGGACGGACATGATCACCATCGCCACGCAGCAGAGAAGAAGAAGAAGAAGAAGAAGAAGAAGAAGAAGAAGAAGAAGAAGAAGAAGAAGAAGAAGAAGAAGAAGAAGAAGAAGAAGAAGAAGAAGAAGAAGGAGGAGGAAATGGAGGATAAGGAGAACAAGAAGAGGAAGAAGATATTCCAATGGCCTCGTGACTGCCCCAACAACTGATATTCCTGTCTATTATAATAACAAGGCTTGTAGCGACAAGGTTGTCCATCAACTTACCCCTCAAAGTGCCGGACACAGGCATCTAATTACGGATGTCACCACACCGGAAGGAAATCACGGAATGTAGAGATGTCCTTGTTAGCTTGGCTTCATTCGTGTTTGAGAGTGTAGATGTTAATGACGTCATCCTCATCATCTCATCATGATCAGGTGCCATCAGTTCACCATCGAACACCATCACGTCTTGAATCAGGTTTGTGTTCTTCATCCGAGTAATCGCCCCTATGATTTATATTCTTCTCTGTGGCGAAGATATTACGGACGCAATTATTAACCCCGCATTCTGCGTTCGAAACACATCTGCAGCAGACCGCCTTGCGTTGTTTCCCATACAATAGTATGAGGGCCGGTTGTTTAGAAAGCAAATGCAGACTACTGAACTTGCCAAGAAATCGTGACCAGATCTCCCCCCCCCCCCCCCAAAAAAAAAAACCTCTATAGTTGACAGACACGTCCTGTAAAGGATATGCAATTAACTTTTTCTTTATTGTGCACACACAGACAGAGCTGGGTTGAGTTGAGTTGAGCTAACAACAGACATCACTGCACTCACGACATTTATAAACGCGCTCCGTTCCCTCGTTCAACAGCCAGCGAAGAGTCATACTGCTGATGGTTCAAGCTGCCATCTGACTGAAAGTTCTCCTTGTCTTCACTCTCAGTTTTGAGATTAGTCTAGAACCCCTGCCGATCCCCTGTCATATCATCATCTCTACATATGGGTCTTCAGTCTGTTCTACTGCTTTCTTCACCTGGTCTTAGAGGCGCACAACCACCTTGTCCATAGTTAATCTACCACCGAGAGGTGCATTCCCTGCCATCCTACCAGCCGGTTCATTTTCCGGCACTCCCGGATAACCAGGGCCGAAAATTCATACAATTCTCACAATCTGTAACCTCTGAAGCGAGGCAAGCCATTTTACACAAAACATCATTTCCCCACTTTATTCAGCATACTCTGTGAGTTCGTAATGAATACAAATTAGGTGTTGCACCGGTCTACACCAACCAACAGAAGGCTGCTGTTACTGCTTCCACCTTCATTCCCATGCTGGAGGTCGAAGTCTCATATGCCAGACTCTCCTACTTCAAGCATCGTTCAGTAGCCTTCGCTATGAAACCCCAGCCACTACGTCTGTATCTCACCACTGACCCATCGTCACTTTCATGTGTGTTGTCCTGAACAGATAGAGGAGCCTCGGTGGTAAAGTGGTTAGAGATCTGATACCGACCCGGCTGTTATGGGCTCGAATCCCCATAGACAGGGTTTTTAAAATTGACCTCTCTCCCAGGAGGTCAGCTCAGCTTAAGCAGGTTACAAGAAATGTCATGGAAGGTAAAAGCAGCCGCCGAGATATTGACCACATACGCCCCGAAGTGTCGACTGGTCTATGCAAATATGGGCCTAGCACCATATACTCAATAGTCTGAAGCGTGTACGAGGGACCTTTAGTTTACCTCTCGTTCAGGTCAGACTGTCGCTCACATTGTGACTGCTTTGTCAGTGGCTCTTATACAAAGGTCATCGTCATAGCAAGCTTAGCAAATCCGCAATCGCTCCGATCACAGCCTTAATCGACATATAGAGCAAATGTTTGTACCAGGTCATAAAGCGAATGTTTGTATTAGCTCATAGAGTGAATGTTTGTATTAGCTCATAGAGCGAATGTTTGTACCAGCTCATACGGCGACTGCGTGTACCAGCACAGTGTGGCTGTTTTAGCGGTTTTTTACCAGTTTATTGGGTCAACACGGTAAAATGTAAAGTATCAATTAGGGAACCCTTTGAGGCCACTAAGACAGGTAATCAGTAAACACACAAGTGATTATTAGCGCTCATAGAAGTAGAAGCAGGGATGAGAGGACACACCAGACAAGATAAACATTGAAATGTATAGTTACCGACCTGGATTCGAACCTGTCACCTCCACAGGACGACAATGCCTCGCTGCAGAAACATGTGGGGGGTACGGGGTGTCAGGCATTGGTAGCACCTTTGGTAAGGATGACTCTCATGTCCTTTTCAGGCCCCCACTGGTCCAAGCCTGACACCCAACTCGTGCCTGTGGCTCCTAGTAGCTGTCAGCATGCGACAGCGGCCACCCCCCGGGCAACAGCTGTGAAAGGCTGGCTAAACCAGATGAACTCAGGCGAGAGAGTGAGGTCGACGAATTGCGCAACTCTTCCTCACTTTAATCCAAGTCATCGCGCAAGTCATTCTTCATCAAGTCATATATCACCTTCAAGCCCTGTGGCGATGGGCGAGCGGCGAAGCGGCAGGCGTGGGTACGCTGGCAGCCGTAGTCGCAGACCTGCACACAGGCGGCTCAGGCCATATGGTCGTCTTCTACTGACCGGAGCAGCAGTGTGATTCGGCAGCCCCCTGAGCGACTGAGCAGCCCTCTATAGGAACACACTGCTCACCTCCATAGCATGAGGCAGGGGCTAGAAAAGGTGCCCTGAACATTGTCTGCTCCATCACTACCTAACCAGCTAGCCGCGGTTGGTGGGTACCCTAAACTGCGGTCGACATACAAAGAAAGATAAAACAAGCAAAGCTAAAAGAGTAAACCATATTCCCTTAACAATTGGAACTTGGAATGTACGCACCCTACTTGACAGAGACGGCGCGTCGGGTCCAGAGAGACGAACAGCACTGATTGAGAGAGAGCTGGGCAGGTACAACATCGACATTGCAGCCTTGAGTGAGACACGACTTGCAGAAGAAGGCCAAATCTGTGAAATAGGTGCCGGCTAAACATTTTTCTGGAGTGGAAGGAAAAGCGAGGAAAGACGCCAATCCGGTGTGGGATTTGCCATTAAGTCGGCCATGGTCGGCAAATTAGCTGGATTTCCAAAAGCTATAAACGACAGGCTCATGACCATGAAGTTGCCCCTAAGGAAGCATGCAACCATTGTGAGTGTCTACGCACCAACTATGACCAACGAAGATGATGTCAAGAACAAGATCTATGAGGACCTGCATAATGTATTAACATCTGTTCCCAAAGGAGACAAACTTATACTCCTTGGGGATTTCAATGCCAGAGTAGGCACGGACACCACCTCTTGGAGTGGCATTATTGGAAAGCATGGAGTCGGAAATTGTAACAGCAATGGACTCCGCCTCCTTCAGACATGTGCCGAACATGATCTCCTGATTACGAACACAATTTTCCGTCTCCCCATGAGAAATAGGACATCGTGGATGCACCCTCGCTCGAAACACTGGCACCTCATTGATTATGTCATTGTCAGGAGGAGTGACAGACAAGACGTCCGAGTGACAAAATCCATGTGTGTGCGAATGTTGGACAGACCATCGTCTCATTGTCTCGAAAATAAACATTCACATCAGGCCACCACGGCGTCCTCAAGGGGTGAAAATGCAAAAAAAAAGCTAAATGTCACCCGCCTAAACAGCAAGAAAATGCAGCAGTCGTTTGAAAATATGCTGGAAGACCGCCTCAAGCCAAATGCTGCAGCTAAACAGGATACAGAAACAGAATGGAGAGCCCTAAAGGACATAATTTACAACACTGCTATGGAAATCCTGGGTCCAGCCCCCCGAAAGCATAAAGACTGGTTTGATGAAAATTCCGAAGACATCAACCAATTGCTGGCCGAGAAACATCTTCTCCTCAAGGCACATTTGAATGACCCAAAGTCAACATAAAAAAAAGATGCCTTCAAGAACATTCAGAGAGTAGTGCAGCAGAAACTTCGGCACATGCGGGACTCCTGGCTGAGCAGCAAAGCTGATGAAATTCAGGGCTTTGCTGACAGACATGATATGAAAAACTTCTACGACTCACTGAAAGCGGTCTATGGTCCTACATCACCAGGCATAGTTCCCCTCCTCAGTGCAGATGGGGGAACATTGATCACCGATAAGAAAGAAATCCTTCAACGCTGGGCAGAGCATTTCAGCAACATCTTAAATGCAACTTCCTTCTTCGATGATGAAACCATCAACTGCCTTCCTCAAGTTCCTACCAATGAGACACTTGATGACCTGCCAACCATAGTGGAAGTAAACAAAGCCATCCAGCAACTCTCCAGCGGCAAGGCACCTGGTCCTGACTCCATCCCAGCAGAGATATACAAGGCAGGTGGGCCGGTCCTAACAGAGCAGCTTCACCAAGTCTTTACAAACATATGGGTGAACGAGACCATGCCACAAGATTTCAAGGACGCGTCAATAGTCCACCTTTACAAACGTAAAGGAAACCGCCAATCCTGTGACAACCACCGAGGCATCTCCTTGCTTTCAATTGCAGGGAAGATACTCGCCAGAATTCTTCTCAATCGCCTCACAGCCCATCTCGATCAAGGTCTTCTTCCTGAGAGTCAGTGTGGCTTCAGAAAAGAACGTGGAACTGTTGACATGATTTTCGCTGCAAGGCAGCTGCAAGAGAAATGTCAGGAACAGAACTGCGAAATGTTCTCCACTTTCATTGACCTTACCAAGGCTTTTGATACAGTCAGCAGAGAAGGACTGTGGAAGATTATGGCAAAATATGGCTGTCCACGAAAGTTTGTCCAAATAGTGCGGCTATTTCATGATGGCATGCAGGCAAGAGTACAGGAAAATGGCGAACTGTCTGAACCCTTTCCTGTCACCAATGGAGTGAAGCAAGGATGTGTCCTGGCACCAACACTGTTCAGCCTCATGTTTTCAGCCATGCTGATGAATGCCTTCGAGAACGACGACATTGGAATAGACATCAACTACCGTATGGATGGAAAGTTATTCAATCTCAGAAGGCTGAAAGCTAAAACCAAAATTAACAGCGACACCGTCAGAGAGCTCCTGTTTGCTGATGATTGCGCTCTGTACGCCAACTCAGAGGCGGACATGCAACATAATGTTTCAGCTTTCTCACATGCCTGTGCCAACTTTGGGCTCAATATCAACTTGGAGAAGACTGTAGTTATGTACCAGCCAGCTCCAGGGAATAATCACACTGTGCCGAATATCAAAGTGAATGATCATAGACTAAGTGTTGTGGACAAATTCACCTATCTTGGCAGCACTGTGTCACAAGCTGCCACAATTGATGACGAAGTGAATGCAAGAATCTCCAAGGCCAGTGCGGCCTTTGGCAGACTGTACAAGAATGTATGGGACAGAACTGGAATAAGCCTGCAAACAAAGCTAAAAGTCTACAAAGCAGTTGTATTATCCACACTGCTATATGCTTGTGAAACCTGGACTGTTTATCAGCGACACGCTAGGAAATTAAACCACTTCCACACAGTCTGCCTAAGGAAGCTACTGAAGATTAAATGGCAAGACAAGATTCCAGACACTGAAGTCCTAGAAAGAGCATCCATGCCCAGTATCCACACTCTACTGATGAAGAATCAGATTCGCTGGGCTGGTCACTTGACTCGCATGCCAGATCACAGGCTCCCTAAACGAATTTTTTACAGCGAACTGCGTTGTGGTAAACGCTCCCAAGGTGGCCAGAGGAAACGCTTTAAAGACACTCTGAAAATTTCACTGAAGGCTTTTGGAATTCATCATGACACCTGGGAGGCTGCAGCCAGAGACCGAAATTCGTGGCGTGCATCATTACGCAAGGGTGCAGTCATATGTGAGGCAACCAGGACTGCAAGAGCTGTGAAGAAAAGGCAGGACAGAAAAACCACTGCAGGAAATCCTCCTCCAGAAACGTCAAGCATTCCTTGCCCACATTGTCAAAGAACATTTCGAGCCAAAATAGGCCTTATCAGCCATCTTAGAACCCACGGCTCCATACCTTCAACCCCACTGGATGAAATGAATGGTCATCATCATTCTTGATGGACAAACAACACAACTGCAGGAACATGTGTACTACGACGCATGATCAACCAGACACCCCTTAAGAATGGCGTCTTTGTAAGCCAGGTTTATCAGGATTATATACCTGGCTAATGAAGACACCTGGAGCTAGGGAGTTCGTGTTTTGTGGTTGAATTTCGGCAAGTCGCACTGCGGAAAGAGACCGACTCATGTGGGATAAAACCCCGTGTAATGAAATCGTTCTTATTGCCTTTTAAACTTTTTTTTTAAAATTCATTCATTGGGTGTAAGTGAGTGTGAATTCATGTGTGTGCCTGTGTGTGGAAATGAGTGTGTGTGTGTGTGTGTGTTTTTTTTTTTTCATGTGTATGTGTGCCAATAAATCCTAACAACTATGACAGAAAAACATAATAAGAAAGAGATCTGGTGGTGATACCCCCAGGCAAGGCAGACCAGATTACACCGGCGAAGAGTGTGACACAGGGGCTGGTACTAGTAATCGTGATTACGGAGTTAAATTCGACGGTGTTACCAAGGAAATCCCACGTATCAGACTAAGAAGCAGAGTGATACTAGGAACGTGGAATGTGAGAAGTCTGTATGAGGGAAAGTTTATGATAATATATGATGACACTGGGAGGTTAAATATTCAAATTTTATGAATTAGTGAACATTGCCGAAGAGGCAAAGGGCCATTTCAAACTGAAAATGGAAGTCTTTTCATATATTCCGGTACAGATGTCGGAGTCCAGAGCGGAGTGGCATTTTGTTTAGATAAAACAACAGCAAAAGCTTTAATTGCACATAATCCGGTTAATGATAGAATCCTCACTATCAGACTTAGAGAACACACACACTCACACACACACACACACACACACACACACACACACACACACACACACACACACGCACACACGCACGCACGCACGCACGCACACACACACAACTCTCATACATATACATGCACTTACATAAACAGCAGAGAAGGGCGAAATTGAAGGTTTTTACAGCACACTGCAAGACACATTAGGTAAGATTGCTCATAATGACATAACAATAATAATGGGAGATTTTAATGCAAATGAAAGTACAGAAAGAGACGAACATGAGAGACAGGTTTTAGGAAAATTTGGATTGCGAAATAGAAATGTTGCAGGTGACAAATTAATTTAATTTTGCCCAGAAAATGAGCTAGCGGTAGGCAACACACTTTGTAAACAAAATCCAAGAAGACGTTTCACATGGAAGACCCTGTACAGTACCACCAAAAATCCAGATAGATTATATTTTAATAAAAAGAAGATATACATCAAGCATAACATCAGTAAAAAAACCTACGAAGTGGAGACTGTGATACAGATCATCAGTTATTAGAAGCATATGTGAAATTAACGCTGAAAAAGCTTACCCGAGGACAAAGATCACTTCGTTTTGATCTTAAAAAAAAAAAATACCAGACGCATACAATGTAGAAGTTAAGAATCATTTTGGAATCTTGATGTATATACAGGAGGAATTGACACCAGATGAATTGGCAGTACAAGCTAGAGATATCTTGATAACACCAGCCAAAGATTTAATTCCAACCAAGAATAAGCAACATAAGCCATGGATTATATCAGACACGTTAGAATTAATAAAACAACGAAGGGAACTGAAACAGAAACGTGGTGAAACCAATAACAGCAGAATGAAGTATTCATCTTTAACACAAGAAATAGGAAAGAACACACGAAAGGACAAAACCTAATATATACAAGATTGGTGTACCAAAAATAGAGCAATATCATAAGAATGGAAGAGATTACGAAATCTTCAAAGAAATAAGATTTCTTCAAAGAAATGAAGTTATTGACAAGAAATGTTCAACCTCAATTAAATGTTATCTGTGACCAGTTGGGAAATACCCTAACAGAATCTAGAAAAAATTCTGAAAAGATGGCAGGAATATTGCAGTAGAATGCATGATATGAATGACTGGGAGGACATGCATGCGATAGATGAATCAATGACAACAGAGACAGAACCTGAACCCTCATTTGATTAAATTGCATGGGCAATAAAAATAACACATGAAGAATGGTAAATCACTAGGATGCGATGAGACACCAGCTGAGCTAATTAGCGCGGAAGGAGAAGAAAGCATACACATCCATCATGCGTTATGTAAAAAGGTGTGGACATTTGGTATATAGCCAACAGAGTGGAAGAGAGCTATATTAATTCTAATATCAAAAAAGGGCAACCTGAGATTATGCAACTATAGAACTATTGGCCTGATCGGTCATACAATAAAATTCAACTAAAAATCATAATGGGCAGTGTCGTGTGTGTAAAGAATGAATGTCGTAGTAGTTATTTGTTCTTCTTTACCACTTTAGTGTCGTCCCTGGAGTGAGGGGAATCAACACCCACATTTGTTTTAATTCAATATCTCTATCCTGGAGATATCCAGCAGACTCCGTCCACAACACTCCCTCAATCTGAAGACACCTTCTTCTCACTCTTACTCACCCCTGGATCATGCCCCCTCTCATTCTTCCCCAACATAACATACGTGACAACTCTAGCTTCAACAAATAAAAACAAGAAATTTATTAAAGCAAAGAGTATATGTAGGAGAAGTGTGTGTGTGTGTGTGTGTGTGTGTGTGTGTGTGTGTATAATGTGTAGAATGTGTGACGTGTACTCTAAAGTGTATATAGACTCAGATCAGTGTTCAGGAGTATAGTCATTCTCATCACTGTGCTGAGAACACACTAGCACCATGTATTCCAGACAAGCAACCTCACCAAGGTGATGCTCCTCCGGTCACGTGAAGACTTCCTCCGTTGTCTCTTGAACCACTAGGATGCTTGGACACCCATGACAAACACTGTCTAATGAGAGTCTTCAATCTGATTCCCACTATGAATTTCCTCTGTTACTTAACTGATTGTTAATCAGAAAAATTCTAACCCTATTGTTACTGTTACTGGGGAAATCTTAATGGATCTAGTGTCACTGGTTTTAAAGATTCCCCATATTAACACCACACTCTGAATGTTCTAGGTATCAGTATAAATTTTGTATGAATGTTCCTGGTATCAGTAGTGTATATCTACAATGTTCTGACTGTTCAGTAATACAACTATCACTTGCTAAACATAAATCTCATCAGCATGTCCTGCTCAGCAGAAGCCAGGTTCCCGCAAACCAACTTGGGTATAAGCCCAATGTAGCGGCCTCTCAGCAACTTCTGTCTTCACATTCTGAGCCGTGGACCTGTAAATAGAACCTGTAGAATAGAGAATACTATGGTGAGGGGAACTCAGTCCTGGCCGGAATTAGGTGAGTGTAGGTCAATAGCAGCACTCAGATCTATAACAGAGATCCGATCTCTGTCATACGGCCAAATAACCCATCACATGATTTGAGACATGGCAACATCAGGAAAGAATAAAGGAACGGGTAGAAACCCAGCAGATGCCCTACTGGAAGATCCTACCATTTCACATTCCTCTCCTCCCTCTCAACCATCCTTAATCTCTCTAATTATTACTCCACTACATTTTCCTCAACTCCCTGAGTAAAATGATATATCACACAAGCTAATTGAAGCCACACAATAGGATACTAGTGCCGACGCTCCTATGATACTTTCTAGCACCGCACTTATAGAACATTCTATCACTAATCATAATACATTATATCACCACACCTATAATACATTATATCACCGCACAGTACTGTACTCTATTCCTAATCATACTCTAAGTTAGATATGATTAATAGCCTACCATATGCCTATTCCGGTTGCTAATCGAAACTAGGCAATCACAGACTGGATCTATGTCCGCCGATAACTATCAACAATTTGACACCCTAGTTTATTTAATTGAACACAACTCGGAAAACTGCACCGATTTTTCCCACTTCAGAAAATCTTGATCGACTAACTTCACTTGTTTACCGCAACGCTTTTTATATTGGGCTGGAGTGACGTCACCAAAAAGTCTAGACGCTGATCCGTCCAGAATCTGGTTTCCTCCTCCTGTTCTAGACTAACTGGAGTCAATCCGCCGTCAAATTTGCTTTCATTTGGGGAAATTCTTTGTACCGTACATCAATAGTTCAGTCTGTCTGTGAACCATAGAATTCCCCACATCACAGAATCCATCCCGCGTCTGTCCAGACTTTCCGTCTAGCACTTCAAAGGCTACTACCGCCTTGGCAGACGTTTGGCGTTGTTATTCGTTTCTCGAACAACCCACATCATAAAGATTCGCCGACCAGGGGTAGACATTTTGACGCGACGGATCTTGTTTCTCAGTTAGAAATGCCGATCGTGTGTAGACAGTTTTAACGACGTATTTTTCTCATTCTGTACAACATCAAAGGGTCGGTTGTTTTTGCAGACTAATGTCGGGTCTTGTTTGTCATCGATCGTAACTAACAAGTTTATTTTCCGTGACAGGCAGACTTCGTAGGAAAATGGAAGAAGAGATTAACGTTGTTCAAGCCGGATTTAGACAAGGAAGAGGAACAAGAGATCACATACTCAACATTCGTTTAATAATAGAGATGTGAAGAGAATTTAATGTAAACATATTCTGATGTTTTGTGTATTATTCAAAGGAAATTATCTGCACAACATCAGAAACTTAGCGAAATCATGAGGAAAATGGGCTTTCCATCACATGTAGTGCAACTCATAAAAATGCTCTATCTAGACCAACAAGCAGCGGTTAGAACAGATGGCGAAACATCAGAATGGTGTGACATCAAGCAATGAGTCCGTCAGGGCTGTGTGATGTTCCTCTATTTGTTTAAACTGTACGCCGAAAATATAACGAGAAATGTCAGAGATGATATAAACAGAGATCAATATGATGCGCTAAATATCGGTGGTCATGACATACCAGAGATTCGATGTGCTGATGATATGGCATTACTATCCACATCACAGAATGGTATAGAACTGCAACCCAGAAGAATAGCGGAAATCACAACCTATATCATAACATAGCAAATACAAAGATAATGCATACAGAAAATACTATTATGGAAAAGAAAATATATGTTGATGAGGAAAAACTAGAGGTGGTGAAAAATTTCGAATATCGTGGGTCATTAATTACCAACAATGGTGACACAAGGAAGGAAATTAAAAGACGAATATCTGTTGCTCTTCAAAACTAAAATAACTTAATAAATTGTGGAGAGGGACAGATAGAACTACAAAAATTAGATTTTTAAGAGCATGCATCTTTCCTACCGCAACATACACCTGTGAGACCTAGACACTTACTAAACAAGCTGAACAGCGCATAAATGCTTTTGAGTGGACATGTTGTACACGGGTTCTCAGAATATCTTGGATGCATCCATACGAGAAGTTCTGAATATTGAAGAAGGCAATAAAACTACTAAAGACAATAAAACAACGAAATTTGAAATATTATGGTCACTTGAAACGTCATGGAAGTTTGGAGAGAATAATAATGGAGGGATATATGCCCGGAAAAAGCGAAACAGGAAGGCCAAAGAGAAGATGGGTGCAGGATGAGGCAGATGATCTCCGATGGGTGTATGGGACGCGGGACATCTGCTTAATTAATTAATGTGTCTCTGTGTGTAAGTATCATTGTGGGTGTTGTTGTGTGAGTGTGAATGGAAGTGCCCCATGCCTGAGTCTCTGTGTGTAAGTATCATTGTGGGTGTTGTTGTGTGAGTGTGAATGGAAGTGCCCCATGCCTGAGTCTGTCTGTGTGTGTGTGTGTGAATGAGTGTGAGTGTCAATGCGTGTATGTCTCTGAGTGAGCGTGTGTAAGTGTGTGTGAATTCGTATGTCGCTATGCGGGTGAATGCGTATGTTGCATGAGTGTGTGTGTGTGAGTGAATTTGTGCAAGTGAGCATGCATGTTTATGTGTGCGTGTAAACGTGTGTGTACCTGCGTGGGTATAGGTGACTGTGAGTCGTGTCCGGATGTATATGAGTCTGTTAAGTGAGTATGTGTGTGAATATAAGTATATGCGCGTCTGTGTATTTCTTTACACACACACACACACACACACACACACACACACACATATATATATATATATATATATATATATATATATATATATATATATATATATATATATATATATATATATATATATATATATAAGGGGCGTTCATTTGAAACCCATTCCATTGGCTGTATTACAAAAGCATGAAAGAAACATTAACAGGTATGGTAGAATTAAACAAAGCATTCGTTTTGAATGAATTATGCACCAAAGGTTTGTCAGAAGAAGTCTCCGTAGGCATTAAGAAGTCGCCGTAGGCATTCAGGCAAGTATCCCTTTGCTTAGGTAGACAGCGAATGCCGTCCGCAAAAAAATGATTGTTGTTGCTCACTGAACCAAGTGTGTACCGCGTTCATTACGCCTGCATCTGTGTGAAATCGCTGCCCCTTGAGAGCTTTTTTGAGAGGTCCGAAAAATGAAAATCGCATGGTGACAAATCAGGACTATAGGCTGGATGTTGCAGAATTTCCCACTTCTTCTTTGCTAATGCTTCCTGCACAATCTTTGCGACATGCGGACGAGCATTATTGTGCAACAAAATCACAACGCGAGAAAGCATGCCGGGCCGTTTATTCTTGATGGCTTTTTGCAGCTTGTCTAGTGTTTGCAATTATTGGGTAGAGTTGATGTTGACACCAGATTCTTTAAAGCCGGGCAACAATTGCCCTTCATGGTCAAGAAATTCGCTCAGAATAACCTTGCCAGCCGAAACCTGTAACTTTAATATTTTGGCTTTTGGTAATCCAGCATACTTTCATTGCATGTTCTCTCTCTTTTGCTGCTCGGCTCAAAGTGGTGACAGCATGATTCAGCGCCTGCCGCTATGCGGAAGAGAAATGCGTTCCTCCTTTTGGTGGTCGGTCAAAATCCGCGGTACCCACTGTGAACACACCTTCCGATATTGCAGTTTCTTACGAACGACCTTTTGAATTGCCCCAATTGACACACCAAATTCTTTCGACAGCGAACGTATGCTTCGACAACGGTTCATCTATACTGCTGCATCAATTTTGGCGATGGTTTCCCCCCCCCCCCCCCCTGTTGCAACAATATGCGCTTGACCTGGACTTCGAAGATCTGTCGTGAACTGACGTCCTTTCCGAAACATTCGTGCCCAGCCTGTCACTGTTGTCTTCGAGAAACATTTGTTACCGTAAGCTGCCTGCATTCTTCGATGAATGTCCACAGGTCGACATCCTTCAAATGAAAGAAACTGAATCACTGCTCTTTGAGCTTCTTTGGACGGATTTTAGATCAACCCGGCCATTTTCTCAACTGTCAGAAACAGAACCTATGCATCATGGGGACTATAAGCACTTGCTATTTAATTCATTGGTCTGTACTTATCACATGACTATGACATGATCATATTCAACGTACGCAATTACGTGCGGTGCGGCACGAACGGATTTCAAATGAACGCCCTTACACACACACACACACACACACACACACACACACACACACACACACACATATATATATATATATATATATATATATATATATATATATATATATATATATATATATATATATATATATATAACAGGATGTATGTGGGTGGGTATGTGGGGATGTGTTTGATGCGTTCGAGAACGGTCCATCCGATTGAGATGAAATTTTCTACACGTCTTCTTTTCATTCCTGTGTAACCGACTGTCATAGTCTTTTAGTGTAAAATCGGCTACTTACTTACTAGAATTTAATATTTCATTTTTAATAATCATTTCTATATAGCAAGGGGACTTAACATAAGAAAAGTTATTTCAAGGGGCATAACTTTTAATAACATTGCTATATAGTTTATAGTCATATTGTTGCATCGTTTTCAAAGATTTGTAAACTCTTTGTCTATAGTTAATTACAGGCATTTGAGTTGTAATAAATAGTGATATAATCTTTAAGGCATTTTCATAGTTTTCATAAAAATAATGCGTCTATTTAAATAGTGAAAATTTTCTAACTCATCTTTTTATTTTGCTTCAACAGCACATTAATTATTTTTTTAACATTCTCATATGTATGGCGCGTACACCCACGTTGGATATTTATGATGACCATGAGCTACTTTTCATGCATTTTAATGCTTATTGTTCTTTTGTTGTCAAAGAATTGCTTCAAAAGAGATATTGAATGAAAGAATGTATGAGAGGAAATAGAGAAGAAGGGCAGAATGTAGGACGGGCCTGCGAAAGATTTTCGTTCGTTAAAGAAAAAAAAAAGTAATTTTTTGTGAGAGAAAGTTAGTTGCATATCGTGTGCAGTCAACCCACCGCCCACCATTTACTGGCTGCTCGTGATATCTTGGTTAGTTTACTTTAGATAGATCTCTTCCAATCATATTTTCTACTATCAATCTATCTATTCTTCTATTCTATCTATATTTTACTGGACCGAACATAGATAGATAGATAGATAGATAGATAGATAGATAGATAGATAGATAGATAGATAGATAGATAGATAGATAGATAGATAGATAGATATAGATAGATAGATAGATAGATAGATAGATAGATAGATAGATATATAGATAGATAGATAGATAAATAGATATACAGATAGACAGATAGACAGACAGACAGCCGGGTCGTCAGAGAGACAGACAGACAGACAGTCGGGAACGGGAACTTATATGACTACTTATATGAATTAAATGAGATGCTCCCCATCAGGTGCTGGGCGAAGCCGGGCCGGGTCAGACAGACAGACAGACAGACAGACAGACAGACAGACAGACAGACAGACAGACAGATAGACAGTCGGGAACGGGAACGGGAGCTTATATGACTACTTATATGAATTAAATGACATGCTCTCCACCAGAGACTGGGTGAAGCCGGGAAGAGTCAGACAGACAGACAGACAGACAGACAGACTGACAGACAGACAGACAGACAGACAGACAGACAGATAGTCGGGAACGGGAGCTTATATGACTACTGTCAGGATCTTGCAATCAGCAATACTACAGGCTCGTAATACCTCACAGATGTGATAACAAACACGGTCACAGAATGACTTGAAGTGACACACAGAGAATACAATTCTAACACTTTATTCGCACTTCTCACTCGCCACACACATTACATGCATCGCGCAATTACAATAGCGATGCGATTACACAATCAATATAGATATACAATAGATCAATACACACTTACAATACTCCGTATCAGGCGCACAGTCTTCTACACTCAACCAGGCGTTCTCTCTCTTCGCGTTCACACATACAAGCCATACGAGCATACATTCGAACCGTCCGTCCAGTACCACTGTCCAGCGCCGTCTGGCTTCTTCTGGCCGTGAGTCCTCGTTAGTCGGGGTTGTCTCCCTGCATGGACTCCGTGTACCACGCGCTGCACCGACTGACCGTTCCTGTCCCGGCAGAGTAATTGCCAGGCGTCGATGAAGAAGACGTGGCAGAACTGGTGGGGAGATTGGGGAGATTATGACATTCTCCCGCCCCCTCTATAATGAAAGGAGTATCCTTTCATGTTGGCTATATACATTGGTTTATTCATTAAACCTGTCAGAATCGACCCATTGTTTGTCATCTGACGTGACACTTTGGATTACCTTGAAATATAGTAGATAATTGTATGGTATATACACACTCTCTTCACTGATGCTATCACGCCACACTACTCAAGAACAATCCACTAGTTGGATATTTACGTAGGTTGTAAATTTACACAGCCAGTCCGGTAGCTATCAGCGATTTATGCTATCTCTCAAGCCACGCAACCACCTCACGACAAATGAAAAAAAAATTATAAACACGACATGTCAGGTCGCGAGTCCTCTCCCTAATAAGTTGACTCCAACATTTTGACCCCAACCTCATATGGTCAGAAGTCTCATGTAGGTCTACAACTTCGGTAATTATACACCACGCATAGTTGATGTCATCTTGACGTGTCGCCATTCTGGCAACATGAGGAAGGCTTTCTATACCTCTTACACAGCATCAAAATTTTCAAATTGTTTCCCTTAGTTGTAACAAGTGAAACAACAAAAAATCTATGGGCGATTATTTTCGCAAGCTTTCAAAGAAAATAAATTACATTTGTAACTCAAGTTCTAAGCGTCACAGTTTGATGCTTATTATCAATAGTGAACCAAATGTTACTTTTGAGAACAAGTGAATCAAATTATGATTCTCAGATTACAAATATCAAAAATACTTTCATACAATTTGGATATGCAAAATTTCAACTCACAAAGTTTATATAAAACGTCAATTCTTTGTGAGAATTCTAATATAGTCTGCTAGTTTCTGAATTAATTATAAATACACCGGAACTACACAGCTGATGTGCTAAGATGTAAGTAACACAATGTTCTTCCGTCGGGATGTTGCGTAAAGAAAGGATTGAACAGTTCTCGAGCACAGCTGCTGGATTACACATTCTTTTGAAGTACGGATTACACGTTCTGATAGATTTATATGTCGTATTCTCTTTCACACAGTTTAAAAAGTCTGAACACTCCACTAAGATGATATTAACAGTATTCAACAGTGTTCATAAACACAGGTACTACGGATACTTGAACAGATCAAGTAAGGTAAGTGTTGAATCCTTTGTAGCACTGTTCGTTTCAATGTTCATAAACATTTACAATAATATTACCTTTCGTTCACATAATACACAAGTATTCATCACATTTACTATAATAAGATATATATTTACATTGGGACATTGTCCCTATCACAATTCTTTCACAGCGTTTCTGAAAGATTCAATATTTGCCGTGTTGCTGAGCGCTATAATAACGATTTACAGATTACTTATTGCTCTGCTGTGTGCACTCAGGCAAAAGTAGGCTTTTGGATGTGTCGTACGGACATCTGGAAAGAAGGTCGGCTATCGTATTTTGTGTGCCGTTGATATGCCTTATTTCGAAACTGAAGTCTTGCAGTAATAGAGACCATCTTGCTACCCTGCGGTTAGTAGGAGTTCCAGTAGTGATGATTGTCAACGGATTGTTGTCTGTCTCGACTATAAAATGTTTTCCTAGAAGAAACCTGGATAATTTTCTAACAGAATACACCAGAGCAAGGGCCTCAACTTCAGGCGTCGGCCAATTTTTTTCTCTTGGTTTTAATTTACGATTTACGTAGAATACTGGGTGAAGGATTTGATCATGTTGTTGCAATAATACTGCCCCGATCGCTATGGAGCTCGCATCTGTTCTCAATCTGAAAATAGTGTCCAAATTTGGCAATTTGAGTATCGGGTTATTAGAAAAGTAAGATATCACTTTTGTGAATGCAGGTCTCAGGCATTCGCTGTTTACAATTTGGTTAGGTTTATCTTTCGTTAGTAAATTGGTGAAACATTCAGTCAATGAAGCAAAATTTGGAATAAACTGTCTGTAATAGTTTAACAGACCTAGGACACTTCTTACTTCTTTATTTGTTGTCGGAAGCGACAATTTAAGAATTCTTGACACGATATTGTCGTCAGTAGTGACAAAGCCGTTACAAATTTTTAACCCAAAAAAGTAATGTCTTGGAAGGCTATGTCAACCTTTGATGGTTTGACTGTTAGGCCATGGTGTCTGATGCGGTCAAATGTCTGCTGTAATGTCGTTATGTGGTCTGTCATAGTCTTCGTATGTACACAGATGTCGTCCATGTAAGAAATTATATTTGGTATGTCCATCAATAGCAGTCTGGTCATTCGTACAAATGTCGTATGCACTTCATTGGTGTGTCGGATGTCCGAATGATATGATGATGTATTACATCTGTCTGTCGTGGATGATTGGAGAAGATACTATTGTATTTAGATTACTGTCTTGTAACTGTTGTCTGCAATTGTCGGTCTCTGTCTGAGTAAGATTAGAATTTATTTTAATGTCCTGTAGAGAGTCTGTTGTGTCAAGTGATGGGGTCGGCATTTCTTCTGTATCGTCGTCGTCTGTATGGTCTACTATCGTTGTGCTTGCTGCAGTCTCGTATTGGTCTCCGTCTCTGTTGTAGTACGGTTTTAACATGTTGATGTGAAATATTTTGTGTTTGCTGTTTACTGCAATTTCGTAGTCCACTGTCGAGATTTGTCTCAGTACTTTAAACGGTCCTTGCCATGAGTCTGTCAGTAGGTGTCTGTCGCTTGGCAAAAGTAGTAGTACGTCTTGTTCAGGTGTCAGTGTTATTGTCCTGTGTCTTCTGTTTGCATATTGTCTGTAAATAGCACCAGATTGTTTCAATGCTTCTTTAGCTAGAATACACGATTTCATAATTCTATCTCGCAATGATGTTGCATGTTCATATGATGATACTGGTTTATGTTCCTTTACACTTTCAGTTAACATTGAATGATACATAGATAATGGGCCGCGTGGTTTGGCTCCATAGACAAGTTCAAATGGTGAAAAACCCGTACTGGAATGAGGTACTTCGCGATATGCAAATAGTATGGTAGGTAAATAAGTATCTCAGTCTTCAAGGTGTTCCTGGGTAACTTTAGCTAGCATATATTTGAGATCACCGTTCATCTTTTCTACAATCCCCGCAGAATGAGGGTGGTATGGGCTATTAAAGCACTGCTTTACCCCCAACATTCTAGTAAAGGCTTGAGTGGCTGTAGCTATGAACTGGCTACTCCTATCTGAGATAATGGTATCAGGGAATCCTACCCTTGAATAAATGTGGAAGAAGACTTCCATTACATCCTTGGCAGTTATGTTCTTAAGTGGAATTGCCCTGGGCCACCTACTACAGAGATCAATTATCGTTAGAATAAATTTATTGCCTCTTGATGTAATATGGTTTAGAGGACCTACAATATCAACAGAGATCTTTTCGAAAGGTCTACTTGCTAGATCTGTAGTTCTGCTTGCGGGTGTTTACCCTTTTTCACAAGCTTCTGGCGATGTCACAAGTTCTGCAATATTGTTTGGTGTCGCTGCAGAATCTAGGCCAGTAGAACTGGGTTAATAATCTAGATCTTGTTTTAGAATAAGCCATATGCCCTGCAAAGGGTATGTCGTGTGCTAGATGTAATGCTTGTCTGCGGTGTTCGGTTGGTAATACCGTCTGCTCAATGGTGTTGGTATCTTTGGTGTAATACCGTGTAAGGATACCACCTTTGAGACCAAAGTGCCATCTAGCATTCTTTGTTATTCTTGGCTTTTGGCCTATCAAATTAAAATATTTGTGCAAAGATACATCGGCCTTTTGAGCTTTTATGAAATTTTCCCTCATGATATTGAGAGGTATTATAACTGGGCTTAACATTTCTAAAGACTCAGTTTGGTTAGTTTGATCTTGCACTTTGCAGCAGATCTAGTTACTGCATTTGAAATATCAGAAATATGACAAGGTGATGTTACATGTAGACCAATGCAATCATGAGATGGTGTTAATGAATTTGCAAACATACATTCATTTGAAGATGATAACACATTGTCAACAATACATTCAGCAGAAGATGGTATTGAATTGTTAACAATACATTCAGCAGCAGATGATATTACATTGTCATGTGGCATATCATTTACTTCAGGAAGGTTACCCACAATTATGTCACAACATGGGTTGGATAATGCTGCGCATTTAACCTTGCCTGTGAGAAATGGGTTGTCAATATATTCCCATCCAAGTGGGTATTTCTTGATGTTACCTGAGAAAGTTCTGCATGTAACATGTTTGCCTGTATAGTCTGCAGGTAAAATAAAGTCTCTCTTTAGACCAATAAGAGTACATCCACTATCACGTAAAACTGTGGCTGATTTGCCATTTACAAAACCCTGGTGGATGTTAAGTTTACCTTTAGAATCTATCACCAAATTCGCTTCTTCATTGGCAATAGGAATTGAGTGGCCGCATGTTAATAAGCCATCTTCATGAAAACGATTACAGGTGGTACACTTTTCGAGATGGAACACATCAATGGTCTGTGCTTCATTAACAAGATGATTTTCTACCTGTTCCTCATCCGAGGAAGAGCTATCGAACATGGCTGCATTAGCCTTTCTGGTCATTTGTTTACCTTTACAAGCATGACGCCAGTGGCCATATGCCTTGCAAAGGAAGCATTTGGTTAGTCGTTTATAGCTCTGTCTCTCCTTATCTTGCTTATCTATATAGTTTTGCAAGTATGTGAGGTAACCTGGATGTCTGTCACACATATCACTTTCATTATGTGGAAGATTGCAATATCTGCATTGGTAGTTCTTATTCGCATATTGCCTGAAGTGCTTTTGTTTACTGTAGGTACCTGTCTTAGTTCTATCATAGGTATCGGCTGCTACAAACTCTGTGTCAGTCAATACACTAGCGAAACACTGTTTGTTGGTTGTAAAATAAGCCGAACATCGTTTATCTATATGTTGCACACTCTTGCACTCACACTCTTGCAGAAATTTAGAAAATGGTGGTGGTAGAGATGAAATGATTTTATCTCTAAGAATTAAATCTTTCAACTTGTCAATGCTGTTATTCACTTTAGCTGATGACAACCATTTAATAAACACATCCTGTACTACTGAAAAGTAGTCAGAGAAAGTTTGTGTAGCTTTTGGAGCTAATTTACTAAACTGTTCTCTGTAGCCTGCTTCATCTAACAGGAAGTGTGACATAATTTTAGTCTTTATATATTGATAGTCTTTCCTGAGATCTTTGGGAATGGTCTCTATCACTTTGAGAGGTTCCCCTGAAAGACTTCTCATATAGATAATATTCCATTCTGTCTCTGGGATCTGATAATGCTCCATTAACGTTTCAAAATTTTGGGTGAAAGCTGCAATGCAGTAGCCCGTGATGAAATTTTTGACGATCCCTTGGTACTTTTTGAACTGATTCTCTTTGTCTTGTTTTTCTAACTTTTTAGATTCTTTATCTGCTGATGTTTCAGCTTCCAAGCTGTTTAATTTTCAGCTGCATTTCAAGTTCTTCCCTCTTACTTTGGGCTAAGATCTCAGCTTTTCTTATGTCAGCATCTGTTTCTGTCTGTTTGGTTTTGGCCATTAACTCTGACTGTTTTATAGCAGCTTCTGCTTCTGCCTGTCTAGTTTTAGCCTCTCTCTCAGCAGCTCTGTCTTCACGTTGGACATACTCTGCATACTTTGCCTCACTCCACTTTGTTAACTCTTCACCAGTTAACTTTAATTTCAAACCAGATTCAACGAAATCATCTAATGTCGACATGGTGACTTACTTTAGTTACAGTAAATGTACAAAAAATTAATTATATGGTGTTAGTAGATAGAATAATATGTACAATATTTGTCAAAAGTACAGCTATGCCTGGACTCCCACACAAAAGAATATATGAAAAAAGAGAATACTTAAGTCAATTTGGACCTCTGGAGTATGTTGGAACACTGTACCAGAGAATGGCTGCTTGATCGTTAACGCCCGGAAAAAATTATCTTTACTTGCTAACAGTTTCGGATGACACAAAAGCCTGTGCTTTTTGGATAAGAAAATATTAGTATATGTATGTGTATGTGGTGTATGCGTTGTCGACTAAGTTTTGTAGATTTGTATGCATGTAAAGTATGTTTGTTAGGTCATTTGTCGTCCGTTCACCGCTCACTTTCCATCTCAATTCTTTACAAAAACTTTCCGCTTACACTCCCGTTCAAACCTATTTTACAACTGATTCAGAGATGGACGATACATCCACATTCACCTCTTTCTTATATTCAGTTCATACGCGGACGAAAAACCCCCACGTTCACACCTTTTTATATCTTATGTTCAGTTCATACGCGGACGAACCCCCACGTTCACACCTGTCAGGATCTTGCAATCAGCAATACTACAGGCTCGTAATACCTCACAGATGTGATAACAAACACGGTCACAGAATGACTTGACGTGACACATAGCGAATACAATTCTAACACTTTATTCGCACTTGTCACTCGCCACACACATTACATGCATCGCGCAATTACAATAGCGATGCCATTACACAATCAATATAGATATACAATAGATCAATACACACTTACAATACTCCGTATCAGGCGCACAGTCTTCTACACTCAATCAGGCGTTCTCTCTCTTCGCGTTCACACATACAAGCCATACGAGCATACATTCAAACCTTCCGTCCAGTACCACTGTCCAGCGCCGTCTGGCTTCTACCGGCCGTGAGTCCTCGTTAGTCGGGGTTGTCTCCCTGCGTGGACTCCGTGTACCACGCGCTGCACCGACTGACCATTCCTGTCCGGCAGAGTTAGTGTCGCTCACAGGCGTACCTGGCGTAATTGCCAGGCGTCGATGAAGAAGACGTGGCAGAACTGGTGGGGAGATTGGGGAGATTATGACAACTACTTATATGAATTAAATGAGATGCTCCCCACCAGTAGCTGGGCGAAGCCGGGCCGGGTCAGACAGACAGACAGACAGACAGACAGACAGCAGACAGACAGACAGACAGACAAGCAGACAGACAGATAGATAGATAGATAGATAGATAGATCCCCGCCAGGGCCTGGGTGAAGCCGGGCCGAGTCAGCTAGTATATATATATATATATATATATATATATATATATATATATATATATATATATATATATATATATATATATATATATATATATATATATATATATATATATATATATATATATATATATATATATAAGAGACTGTATGTGGGTGTCCTTTATGCGTTCGCGAACGGCCCATCCGATTGAGATGAAATTTTCTACACGTCTTCCTCTTATTCCCGCGCAGCCAACTGTGATATTTTTTTAGTGTGAAATCGGCTGCTTACTTAATATTATTTAATTTTTCATTTTACATTATAATTTATATACAGCGAGGGGACTTAACTCTAGAAAAGTTATTTCAAGGGGCATAACTTTTAATAACTTTTCTGTATACCTTATAGTCATATTGTTGCATCGTTTTCAAAGATTTATAAACTCTTTGTCTATAGTTATGTACCGGCATATGAGTTATAATAAATAATGATACAATCTTTAAGGCATTTTCAAAGGTTTCATAAAAATAATGCATAATGCATAACATTGTAACTCATCTTTTTATGCTTAAGAAGTTATCTACAGTCATGCAGGTGATTAGAAACAGTTTTCATTAGAAATAATGGATGGTGTGTGGAAGGACATTCTTTTCAGTTACTTTTTTTTGTTGTATGAATTTAATGAGA
>JACEFZ010002693.1:638089-708089 GCA_014155875.1 Cepaea nemoralis
GAAGGAGCAGATGGCCAGCCTTTCCCTCACTTAGCGGAAGACGAATGTTGACGTGGAACCCTTGTCCGACCGTGCTTATGACATTACCAGCGTAGCTCCCTATCAACTGTGCTAATGCGCGCGCTACAGTGGAAGTCAAGGTTGACCAAATTCAGTTTTACATTTGTGTCAGGCCACATGGATGTAAAGGAAGGTGAACAAGCTGACCGGTTGGCCAGCTAGGCAACTGTGGCCAGTGGACGAGACTTGGACCCCGCTGATATAGTGGACGCCGTTATAAAGGCTGGGCGACTATACGAATTAGGTGACGACTATGAATCTTCAGCCTGGACCAGACTGTAAGAACATCCCATCACCAGGGGTGAAGCCAGACAAGAGAGCTGTGCAGAGGGGCACAGAAAACTAATCATCCACCACACAACTGATGTCGTGGACCGTTGCACGCTGAGGGGGATGAGAAGGAAGGGATCCGAGCACTTATGGGCTGAATGGGCCGATGTATAGTGAGGATAATCTGATGACTAACTAGCTAGCTAACTAACTAATTAACTAATCAACTAATTAGACACAGCTGTGCTGGAGCTTTCTCAGGCTCTGATTGGTCTATAGATTCGTCGTCTTCTTCACTAGATGCTGGCGACTCGGACATTCTTTGCCTCTGTGGAGGTTCTTTTGCTTTTCTGGATATTGGTGGCTGTCTCTGCTGCCGAGCATCAAACCTTGGGTTACTGGTTGATTGAGGTTTTCGCTGCCCCCCAACTGGAGGCTGTGCAGCTCTGGTCATCGATGGCTGTCTTTGTAGCCCAGAATTGAACTTCCTGTTACCGGTTGATGATGGTCTTCGTTGCAATGTAGGTGGAGGTTGTGCAGCTCTGGTCATCGATGGCTGTCTTTGTAGCCCAGAATTGAACTTCCTGTTACCGGTTGATGATGGTCTTCGTTGCAATGTAGGTGGAGGTTGTGCAGCTCTGGTCATCGATGGCCGTCTTTGCAGCCCAGAATCGAATCTTCTAGCGCTGGTTGTTGATGGTCTTCGCTGAATTTCAGGTGGAGGTTGTGCAGCTCTGGTAGTCGATGGCCGTCTTTGCAGCTCAGAATCGAATCTTCTAGCGCTGGTTGTTGATTGTCTACGTTGAATTTCAGGTGGAGGTTGTTCAGCTCTGGTCATCGAATTCTGTCTTTGCAGCCCAGAATCGAATCTTCTAGCGCTGGTTGTTGATTGTCTACGTTGAATTTCAGGTGGAGGTTGTGCAGCTCTGGTAGTCGATTGCCGTCTTTGCAGCCCAGAATCTAATCTTCTAGCACTGGTTGTTGATGGTCTTCGCTGAATTTCAGGTGGAGGTTGTTCAGCTCTGGTCATCGGTGGCTCTCTTTGTTGCCCAGAAATAGACCTCCTATCAGTGGATGATGATGGTCGACGCTGTGTCTCAGGCAGAGGCTGTGCAGCTCTGGTCATCGGTGGCTGTCTTTGCTGCCAATAATCGACTCTCTTGTCATTGGATGTTGATGGTCTTCGCTGACCTTGCTTTTCATCCTTGGACATCACTGGAGCTCTCTGGTTCTCAGAATCGTATTTCCTTTCACTGAACTTCAACGATGTTTGTTGTCTTTCAGAACCCGGCTGGGCAACTTTGGTCGTTGAATCCACAGCTGAACTAGGTCTCCTCTTTTCGTTCTCTTTACTTCTTGGCTTCTCAGAACTGATGGATACACGTTTGCCAGGTTTTTGCTCTTCAAGGCTGGTCACTGAATGTGTTCTGTGGGAAGCCAAGCTTCCATGTCTAGAACCGCGTCGTTTATCTTTACCATCTGCACTCTGTCCAGACAATTTTCGGTTAGTCTTCACGCTTGGCTGTCCGCCACCTTTAGTTTGTTTGCGAGCTCCGGCGGTTCCTTCACCTTCCGAGGCTTCTTTTTTCTTTTGCCAACATATCAGGATGAGCAGCGCGATCAAGAGAGCGACTATCAGTAGCAGCAGCAGTATCTGCACATCTTGGTACGACGTCGGGGTGTTTGGTTCTGTCAAACACGAAGCAAGCAATTCTCTCAGACACAAGGTAAATCTCTCAGACACGACACATGGCTATTCACCCAGACACAAGGTCAGTCTCTCTGACAAAAGGTAAGTCTCTCAGACACAAATTAACTCTCTTAGACACAAGTTAACTCTCTCAGACAACAACGCACGCCTCTCAGACACAAGGTCATCTCTCATACACAATATCATCTCTCAGACACAAGGCAAGCCTCTCAGACACAAGTTAACTCTCTCAGACATAAGGTAAGTCTCTCAGACTCATGCTAACTCTCTCAGACACAAGGTAAATCTCTCAGACATAAGTTAAATCTCTCAGACCCAAGTTAAATCTCTTAGACCCAAGGTAAGTCTCTCAGACAAAAGGTCATCTTTCAGCACTAGGTCATCTCTCAGACACACGGTCATCTCTCAGACACAAGGTCATTTCTCAAACACAAGATCGTCTCTCAGACACAACGTAAATCTCTTAGACACAAGGTAAATCTCTCAGATACAAGGTATATCTCTAAGATACAAGGTCAGTCTCACAGACACAAGGTAAGCCTCTTAAACACTAGGTCAGTATTTCACACACCAGGTAAGTCACACCGACGCAAGGTCAGTCTCGCAAACACTATGTCATTATTTCAAACACCATGTAAGCCTCTCAAACACTAAGTCAGTATTTCAGACACAAGGTTAGTCTTTCATAGAGGTAAGTCTCACAGACACAAGGTCAGTCTCTCAGACTTAAGATAAGTCTCTCAGACACAAGGTCAGTCTCTCAGAAACAAGGTTTCCTCTCAGACACAAGTCATCTCTCAGACACAATGTCATCTCTCAGTCAAAATGTCATCTCGCAGACACAAGGTACATTTCCCAGACACAAGCTAAATCTCTCAGACACAAGTCATCTCTCAGACACAAGGTCAGTCTCTCAGATACAAGGTACATCTCAAACAAAAGGTATCTTTCAGACACAAGGTCATCTCTCAGATACAAGGTCAAGTCTCAGGCACAAGGTCATCTCTCAGGCACAAGGCCATCTCTCAGACACAAGCATTCGTAAACATAAACTAAGTTAGTAAAGGCCTATTTAAAAGTCTCATCCCGCCTTGGGCATTTGGTGATTTACCAACATTTGTATAGGCGGCTGACATGATCAGTACGACGCCGGCCGCCTTGTCTTCCAAAGACATTAGCTGGTACCCATTTTAGGCTGGGTCGACCTGGGAGCTCACGTCCATTGTAAAAGTTGGAATCCTCCCCGAGGGGGGTGGACACCGAGACTGCAGCGCCGGAAGGCGGACCCGTCCGTATATGTGCCAAGTAACATATCCACGCCCTGAAGGATATTTGTGGGCACCGCCGGGACTTAGGAGATAGTGACACTGCGTTTCACAATCAGCCGACATACGGAGTTGACGGTTTGATATCAGCCGCGGGAGATTTGAAGCAAACCGCTTTGCGTATATTTAAATGGTCAAAGTTTCTGCCGTTAAGAAAGCAATGGCAAACTACTGAAGTCAGTCAATCAGGTGCCGTCTCCACAATGCAGGTTGGCTACAATTGATCTCCAACACTGATTGTCTCTCGCCCTGACTGTGTCACGTTGATGTTTGTCCATCTCTTGATGTTATCTTCCCACTTGTATCGTCTACCTCTTGCTACCTGGCTTTCAAACAGTATTGTCCCTCCAGTATGGTTTTTACAAGAGAAGCATGTCTTTTAACGTGACCAAAATATTTCATTTGCCTCTTCTTTATTTCTTTCATCAACTCTCTCTTCATTCTCAGTTTGTATAGAAACTCTGCATTTGATGCCGGTCTCCCTGGTCGATGAGTTAGCAGCTTTCTCCGTAACCCCGAATACTCTCGTGGTTGATGTGAGAGCACGAGAATTGGAAGCGGTTCGAGTCGCGGCAGTGACTTATGAGAGTATGGAGCCGGTCGCTCAGAAAGCAATAGCAAACTACTGAGCGTAATCTTGCCAAGAAATCAACAATCAGCTGAAAGATGCTGATGTTGACAGCAATGTCATGTAAAGGATATGCAAAACACCTACTACATTTGATTGTTTTTATTTCCATGAAATACAACCTATTCGTCTGTATATCCACATCTCCAGGGCCTCTATGCGACTTTCTAGTTGCCTGTTCAACGTCCTGGCTTCCGCGCCATACAGCAGTGTTGAATATACGTAGCATTTGACAATTCTCATTTTTAATGCATTGTTAATCTCTATAGATGATAATTCTGATTTCATGCCGTTGAAAACATTTTTGGCCATTCCAATTCTCTTTTTGATTTCTATGTCACTTCTGCCATCATCTGTTATTATATGTCCAAGATAGGAGAAACTTGTTACTTGTTCTAGTATCTCCAGGTTTACTGTTATGTTCATTGGTGACCTTTATTGTTCACTGCTAATTATCATAGTTTTTTTGTTTTTTAATGTTAATATCTAAACCGCATTCTGCACTGTGCCTGTTTACTTGTTCCACTAGGTCTTGTAACTCTTCCTTGCTTTCTGCTAGTAACACGGTATCGAGAGCATACCTAAGATTGTTTATGATTCATTCATTGACGTTAAGTCCAGGCAGTTCAACATGTTTAAAAATTATATCTGTGTATAGGTTGAAGAGGCTTGGGGACGGTTCACATCCCTGCCGTACTCCTCTTTTTATCTCTACAGGCGACGAATAGTTATTTCCGCATCTAATAGACGCTACTTGTTCCCAGTAAAAGTTACTAATAATTCTGATATCCTTTCCGTCTACTTCAATATCTTGAAGGCATGTAATTAGTCGTTCATGTTATACTCTATCAAAAGTTCTAGTGCAGTCTATAAAACAAACATATATACTTTTTTGAGCTTCTATATATTTTCAATTAACATCCTCAAACAGATAATTGCTTCTCAGGTGCCACTGTTTTTGCGGAACCCAAATTGTTCTTCAGCTACTTCCTCATCTATTTTATGTTGAATTATTTCTTGTATAACATCTTAGTTATGTGGCTCATTAAGCGAATAGTTCTATAATTCTCACAATCAACAACACTTGGCTTCTTCGGTAGTATGGTGAAAATTGATGTTTTCAAGTCCTTGGGGATGTACCCAGTATTGTATACTGTCACTGTCATTTACTGCCAATATAGTACCTTGCGGTGTATGGCAGGCTAGTCTTGAGTCTGAGGAATTAAGGCCGCCTGGCTAGTGCAGTCGCCGCGAACTGTGCAGGTTAGGATTTTCTTTTTGCCCCTGACAGAAAAATATCCCACACCTTACCGAGGGATCGAACTCGTGTCTCCCGAAGGAGAGAACCGGCGTTCTAGCCACTCGGCCAGCCGCTACTCATCTATTTTATGTGGAATTATTTCTTGGATAACCTTGAGTAGTATCTTAGTTATGTGGCTCATTAAGCGAATAGTTCTGCATCATTACATACTTATGTGATAGGATCAATGCCAAAGCTGAGTAAGGATTTTATCATCTCTGTTGTTATCTTGTCAAGACCTGCAGCCTTTCCTTCTTTCATCTTTTAATAGCCTTCTCTACTTCAGCCTTTAATATGTTTGGTCCATCTTGAGTATTATACAATTTTGGTTTATTGACCCTGTTGTCCCAGAATAAATCTTCTGTGTACTCTGTCCATCGTTTTATTATGTCAGTATTATCGATTATAACTTCTCGAGTTTTTCCTCTGATACAACCGTTTCCTGTTATATTATTTGTCTTCTTTGTAAATCTTTTTATATGTTCATGTAGTTCTTTATAAAGCTGTGTTTTATTTTCAGATCCTCTATTTCTTTGCGTTTTTTCTGCAACCACTCTTCTTTGACAACTATGCACATGGGACGTATTTCTATATCTATTAATATATATTCTGGAGTGTTCTTTGTTTTCTTTCTTTGAGACATTTTGCTCAAGATTCCATTGGCTATCCATAATTGTTTGTTTTTCTTATTTTTCTTCACAGGTAAGGTGGTATTTACAATCTGTATACTGCTTTTTACACATTCCCATTTTATATTAATTGTATCCTCAGTATTTACACGTCTATATTGTTCAATATTTTCAACCATTAGCCCATCATATCTATTTTCTTTTTTACTTCAGACAGGTATAGTTGACTTATTTCTGGTTGTTTCAATTCCGATATATCTAATTGAGGTGTCTTCGATGTCCTTATTCCTGGGATTTTAAGATTTATTTGCAATTTTAAAATACAGGAGTGTGGTCAGAGTTGATATCAGCACCAGGGTATGTTTTGGCACTTTTAACATTGTTTTAAATCTATTTCTAATCATAATGTAGTCCATTTAGTTTCTTGTTCTATCTCCAGGACTTTTCCATGTATACAGTTTCCTAGGCTTAAGTTGGAAATATGTGTTACAAATAATAAGATTGTTTTCTTCACAAAGCTGTACCAGCCGGACTCCTCAGTCGTTTCTGTTTCCTATGCCATATTGCTCTACTGTCTGCTTGTATTTATTTTTTACAACGTTTGCGTTCATGTCTCCCTTTACAATTAGGACCTCTGATGATTTTACAACTTTCAGTGTTTGTTGTAGGTCTTCATAATATTCTTCTAGCTGTTCATCATTATAATCAGTTGTTGGAGCATATGTGTTAAGAATTACTTTGCCGAGTGGTCTTGTCTTAACTTTCTGAAATATTATCCTATATATAATACTGAAGTATAATTGCCTAGAAAATCACAAACGGCCAATAAATCGTGGGGTTACCGGCAACATTCTGTAAAAGACACGCAAGTAGCTGTTATCTATGTGCGACTGCTAGTTGAAGACACGATAACAATAAAACAATGTCATTAAGGCACCCATGTAGCTGATATCTATGTGCGACTGGTAGTTGAAGACACGATAACGATAAAACAATGTCATTAAGACACCCAAGAAGCTGATATCTATGTGCGACTGGTAGTTGAAGACACGATAACGATAAAACAATGTCATTAAGACACCCAAGTAGCTGTTATCTATGTGCGACTGCTAGTTGAAGACACGATAACGATAAAACAATGTCATTAAGACACCCAAGTAGCTGATATCTATGTGCGGACTGCTAGTTGACGACACGATAACGATAAAACAATGTCATTAAGACACCCAAGAAGCTGATATCTATGTGCGACTGGTAGTTGAAGACACGATAACGATAAAACAATGTCATTAAGACACCCAAGTAGCTGTTATCTATGTGCGACTGCTAGTTGAAGACACGATAACGATAAAACAATGTCATTAAGACACCCAAGTAGCTGATATCTATGTGCGACTGCTAGCTGAAGACACGATAACGATAAAACAATGTCATTAAGACACCCAAGAAGCTGATATCTATGTGCGACTGGTAGTTGAAGACACGATAACGATAAAACAATGTCATTAAGACACCCAAGAAGCTGATATCTATGTGCGACTGGTAGTTGAAGACACGATAACGATAAAACAATGTCATTAAGACACCCAAGTAGCTGTTATCTATGTGCGACTGCTAGTTGAAGACACGATAACGATAAAACAATGTCATTAAGACACCCAAGTAGCTGATATCTATGTGCGACTGCTAGTTGACGACACGGATAACGATAAAACAATGTCATTAAGACACCCAAGAAGCTGATATCTATGTGCGGACTGCTAGCTGAAGACATAATTACGATAAAACAATGTCATTAAGACACCCAAGTAGCTGTTATCTATGTGCGACTGCTAGCTGAAGACATAATTACGATAAAACAATGTCATTAAGACACCCAAGTAGCTGTTATCTATGTGCGACTGCTAGTTGAAGACACGATAACGATAAAACAATGTCATTAAGACACCCAAGTAGCTGATATCTATGTGCGACTGCTAGTTGAAGACACGATAACGATAAAACAATGTCATTAAGACACCCAAGTAGCTGTTATCTATGTGCGACTGCTAGCTGAAGACATAATTACGATAAAACAATGTCATTAAGACACCCAAGTAGCTGTTATCTATTGTGCGACTGCTAGTGAAGACACGATAACGATAAACAATGTCATTAAGACACCCAAGTAGCTGTTATCTATGTGCGACTGCTAGTTGAAGACACGATAACAATAAAATAATGTCATTAAGACACCCAAGTAGCTGTTATCTATGTACGACTGTAGTTGAAGACACGATAACGATAAAAAAATGTCATTAAGACACCCAAGTAGCTGTTATCTATATGCGACTGGTAGTTGAAGACACGATAACGATAAAACAATGCTAGTTGAAGACACGATAACGATTAAAACAATGCTAGTTGAAGACACGATAACGATAAAACAATGTCATTAAGACACCCAAGTAGCTGTTATCTATGTGCGACTGCTAGCTGAAGACATAATTACGATAAAACAATGTCATTAAGACACCCAAGTAGCTGTTATCTATGTGCGACTGCTAGTTGAAGACACGATAACGATAAAACAATGTCATTAAGACACCCAAGTAGCTGTTATCTATGTGCGACTGCTAGTTGAAGACACGATAACAATAAAATAATGTCATTAAGACACCCAAGTAGCTGTAACAGTAGTGGAGTACTGGGGAATTATTAGGATCTAGTGGGAAACAGCTACAGCACGATTGAGCATTGGAACTGAAAGCGGTGAGAGATGCTCAATCGTGACGTAGTGGGTTGTCTGGGGGCAGTTTACATCACGCCTTTGAACTGGGAAGAAGCCATCTTGTCATCATGAAGAAATAAACAGTCTTTGAATAAAAACCCAGTCTTTGTTGGTTCTGTACTCTGTTACAGGACTGATTTTGGAGCCGCTTAACCAGGATTCTGGATTTTGCCGTCGCGGACGCAATGCGAAGTACTAATAAACCGCAGAAAACGATGGAGAATTTTTGACAAACACCTTTCTCCGCTTGCGGCAACAAGAAGAAGAGGGAATTTAGAATCCTGTGGAAGAAACAATCAAAAGATCCAGACCAGACTACCTTTTGAGGCCTGCAACTTAGAACAAACGTTTTTTTCCGAACAGTTGTTTGGAACTGCCATACCTATGGAAATCAGTTTTCGGATGGAGCTACTGTCTGTTGGAGGTTTTTGTCAAAGTCGGGAACCGTTTATTATTGTGCTCTGAAGTGACCGAACTGTGGTCGATATCCTCCTGTGAGTTTGGACTGCCGTCATTGCAGCCGTTGTTGTAACCTGGCTGGTCTGAAGGTCACTTGCTTGTTAACGGACTGAGTAAATTTTTCTGCTCTCAAATTCTAAGAAAATGGCCGTCTATGAGACTTACGGCTATAATTGGCCTGGACCGAAGCTCCTTATCAAGTTCGGCTGAAATACTGATTTTCTTGATCACCGTCGTCCAGTGATGGTTTTGGTCGCTGTGGCCCAGTAAACTAGTCATTTAAAATCGAGCTCTTGTCAGCTCATCTCAGAACTTTACTGTGTTTCAAGAGCCCGTCCCTGGGTGGCTGGTACGGTTGACCGCTCTTCACAATCTTGTAAAGCCCTATCGAGCTTTGTGGAGCCATATCGAATCTTGTAAAGCCCTATCGAGCTTTGTGGAGCCATATCGAATCTTGTAAAGCCATATCGAGCTTTGTGGAGCCATATCGAATCTTGTAAGGCCCTATCGAGCTTTGTGGAGCCATATCGAGCCTTGTGAAGCCCTATCGAGCTTTGTGGAGCCATATCGAGCCTTGTGAAGCCCTATCGAGCTTTGTGGAGCCATATCGAGCCTTGTGAAGCCCTATCGAGCTTTGTGGAGCCATATCGAGCCTTGTGAAGCCCTATCGAGCTTTGTGGAGCCATATCGAGCCTTGTGAAGCCTTATCGAGCTTTGTGGAGCCATATCGAGCCTTGTGAAGCCCTATCGAGGCCTGTGGACTACAGTCGAGCATATTTTGGTCCTTACAGAACCCATTTTGTTGATCTTAATTCAAGTACTCGAGTACCAACTTTCTCAGGCTCAGTAGACAGAGACATAGACGCCAGGAACTTCATTTTCGGTTGGAAAGATAACCTCAACAAGAAAAGGGTAACATATTTGATATTGGATAGAAAATAATTGAATTCTTTAGTTAATTAATTTAGATATTAATAAGAATTGATTGTTCTTTGCTTCTATAAGTATAGATATTGTAACATGACGGAACAGGATTCAGTAGCACAAGTTTTGTCGGGAGTGGGAACAGCGGTAGATAGACTTCATACGGTCATAAAACAACAGGGAATGACAACTGAAATCGTTAAGTTTAGTGGACAGGCCAGGGAGTTTAAGAAATGGATTACTTCCATAGAAAAATATGCGTATTTAGTATCTGCAACAGATGAAGAGAAAATGAGACTTGCATATCAGGCAGCCACAGAACCGGTCTCACAGCATATTAGAAGAAAGTTAGAGGCTAGAGTAGATGAAACATGGGAGCAGTTCAAAACCGACCTGGCACACAAGTATGCAGAAATAACGGATCCACAACATGCGTTTTCAGTATTGAGACAGTCTAAACAAAATAATGGAGAGACGGTACAGTTGTTCAGCGATAGGTTGATTAACCTGGCTGAAGAGGCATTCTTGGGACAGAATGTTCAAGGAGAGGAGGTGGAGAGGATGTTAGTCGGCATTTTTGTAGATGGCATAAAATCCGATGGTTTGAAATTTAAGCTGATGAGGGAAAACCCTGAGAGGTTATCACAAGCGGTAGATATCGCGGTACAAGAAGAAAATTTGAGACGTAGATTCAGATTGAGAACAGGACGTGAAATAGGAATGAGTCGAGAAGACAGGATTGAGGAGCCTATGGAAATAGGACAAACAAGATTCGGATGGAATAGGAGAGGAGGTATACAGACGTTACAAGGTAGAAATAGAAGTGATTGTGATGATAGAAGAAATATGAGATACCCTACAAGTGAGACAGTAGGGAAACACAAATAACACAAATATTGTCTGTTGGGTTTGTGGTCAACGCGGACATGTTTCTCGTTTTTGTAATAACAGGCGTGTCCAGTCAAATACACAGGGTAGACATGACAATAACAGGTTGAGTAGGAATGTTGAAGATAGACACAGGAGTTTTACAGGTACAAGAACGCAGGAAAACCGGCGCCCTACCTATTAGAAAGGACCTATGGTAGGAAGGGAAATAATAAGGTCCCAAGGTTTAAAGAGTATGTTAATAACAGGTATAGTAGGACGAACAGAGAATATTTTCAACTAGATGAAGTCAAGCAATTTATAGAAAATAAAACAGATTATAGCTCTTGTATAATAGAAATAGGAAAGTATAGAGTTCGTACATTAATTGATTCGGGAGCTCAGGTTAGTGTAGTAAAAGAAAGTTTTCTATACAAAATAGTGAGAAATTGTAGAGTATTTAAGAGTCATAATAATTTACACTCTGTTACTGGACAGAATTTACAAGTAATTGGACAAACAATGATAAATTTTAAGTTAGGAGGGATCAACATAAGACATCTTTTTCATGTAGTGAAGGATTTAAATAGAAACATGTTGATAGGAAGAGATTTTTTAATAAAAAATGGAGTAAGACTTTTCTATGATTTACATAAATTAAAATTCAAGGACGTCTATGTAGATATGGAGGAAGACATGCATATATCAGCACTGGTTAGAGTTAAAATGTCCACGACGTTAAAACCACAGTCGGTTAATTTGATACAAGCAAAGCTGAAGAGAAACCCATATTATGTGGCAGGGAAAACAGTCAGAATCACTGAGTTACAAGAAGAAGTAATTGGTGAGCCTGGTTTGGAAGTTCCGGATGGAATAGTGGCGTTGGATAAACACTTAACCTTTCCAGTGATGGTTATCAACAACACAGGTAGAGAAATCAAATTATACAGAGGATGTGTGATAGCCAAACTAGATTATAACATTAGTGACATATTGGCAACGGATAGAGCAGAAATGTCGGGAACAAGTTATTCAGAAACTTCTAGTGAAAGAGTTAATAACAGACGCGGACGCGGAAGAAGAGGGAACGTCAGAATGGATGAATTGATCCATCCATCCAGAAGAAATAAAGCCCAAATACATTCACTAGACAAAATAACAAGGGAACAAGAATTGTTGTCACAGTTAAAAGCTCCGCCAGAAAATAAGGAAGTATTAGAACAACTTATAAAGCAAAATCAGGATGTGTTTGCAGTTGATGATTTAGAATTGGGAAAGACACAAACAGTTACAATGGAAATAGACACGGGAGATCATCCACCAATAAGTTTAAAACCATATAGAACTCCATTAAGAAATAGAGAAATCGTGGAAAAGGCAATAGAAGAGATGTTGAAAGCAGGAATAATAACAAGGTCGAAGTCAGAGTGGTCATCTCCGGTCGTCATCGTGGCCAAACCTGATGGTTCGAGTCGCTTTTGTTGCGATTACAGGGCGTTGAACAAAATCACCAAGAATGTAGCGTACCCACTGCCAGTAATTGATGATATTTTGGGGCTGCTTAATGGCTCTACATATTTCACGACGCTGGACGCAAGGTCAGGATTCTGGTGTATTCCGATGTCGAAGGACGCGCAGAAGAAGAGTGCTTTCTGTACCCATATGGGTTCTTACGAATTCTTACGAATGCCTTTTGGGGTCAAAATTGCACCCTCTCACTACATGCTCTTAATAAATGAAGTATTAGAAGGTATGCAAAAATTTGCACTAGCCTATATAGACGATATACTGATTTATACGAAAGGAGATGTGACTGATCATTTAAAACATATTAGATTAGTGTTTGACAGGTTAAGAAAGCATGATGTTAAATTGAAGCTTAGTAAATGCCAGTTTTTAAAGACAGAAACAAAATATTTGGGGTATATTATAAATAGAGAAGGTATAAAACCAGACCAGGACAAGATAAAGGTTATTAAAGAATTACCTCCTCCAACTAACGTTAAGGAAGTGCGTGCGTTTATAGGAACCTGTGCATATTATAGGCGGTTTGTCCCAGCGTTTTCAAAGATAGCAGAACCTATTACAAATTTAACAGGCAAATACGCTAGATTTAAGTGGGATGATGAGTGTCAAAAAGCGTTCGAGTATTTAAAAAACAGCTTAACACTGGTACCACTATTGACGCATCCAGACTTAAACAAACAGTTAATACTGTACACAGATGCTTCGGACAATGCAGTAGGAGCATGTTTGGTTCAACCATATGAAGGAAAAGAATCTGGAATACCAGGGGTTAAAAATGAAAGGCCAATCTACTTCTTGTCTCATAAACTTAGCAAATCACAACGGAAATGGACTACTATTGAGAAAGAAGCATATGCCATTCATTATGCTCTTCAGAAACTAAATTACTACTTACATAACGCAAATTTTGTTATTAGAACTGACCATATGCCTTTAAAGTCTTTTTTAGAAGCTCCAGTGCAGAACAGGAAAATACAGACGTGGGCATTGAATCTACAGGGATACAACACGAAAATTGAGTACATTCCAGGTAGGATTAACACATGCGCTGATTTATTATCTAGGATTCCGTACCCACAGTCATCAGGAGACACAGAAGATGAAGCTGAACCAGAGATAGACGACCGAAACTGGCAAGTAAATATTTTAGATTCTGCCATAATAAATAGGGAAGAATTTGAGAGTTTACCATCGGATCAAGAGTCTGAACATAGAGAAGAAGACCTACAATTAACACAATTTAATATGAAAGATGAACAAGAGCTGGATCCAAAAGTCATACAAATAAAAGAAAAATTAAGAGAAACGGAAGATAACAAATATAAAAAGAATTATTTGGTTTTACAAGAGGATGGACAGTTATACTATATGTGTGAAAGGAACGAACAGCTAAGGAAATACATTCCAAAACATTTAGAAAATGAAGTTTTAAAAGCATATCACGAGGAAAATGGACATCTCGGTCGGGACAAGTTGGTGAAAGCACTTACAAGCAAATATTATTGGCCAAACTTGTTTAAATCTGCATGCAAATATGTAGATACGTGTGAAAAATGCAGATTAAGGAACATGAAAACAATAAAGTGTCCCTTACAAGATACAGATATTCCTCAGTTCCCAATGCAAAAGATTAGTTTAGATATATCAGGTCCACACCCTAGAACATTGTCAGGAAACGTGTATTTAATTCATATAGTAGACGTTTACAGTCTTTGGCCGGAAATTTACGCAATTCCAGACAAGAGCGCAGATACAGTCATTAATATTTTTTTACAGGAGTTCGTACCAAGATTTAGTTGCCCACAAAGTATACTTACGGATAATGGTAGAGAGTTTGTAAATAAAAAATTCGAAAAGTTATTAAAAGATTTGAATATAAAACATATAAAGACCTCATATTATAGACCTTCTTCAAATGCTAGAAACGAACGTCAACATCGGACGTTATACGACGTTATAGCAAAGATTATTGATGAACATGAAAAAGATTGGGATCTATTCTTAGGACCTGCCCTTAGCGCTATTCGTACAAATCAAAATGAGAGCACGGGATTTTCACCATTTTATTTAATACACGGGAGAGAACCAATACTACCTATAGATAATCTGTTAAAACCGAGACGGAAGTATATGGGAGAAGAATTTCAAGAGACCATAATACAGGAAATGCATAAAGCACATGTAAGATTAAAGAATAATATATTTAAAGCTAGGGAAAGACAGAAAAAGTACAAAAATGTAAATACAAAATTACAGGAGTTTAAAGTAGGTGATAGAGTTTATTACAAGAAGCATAGAAGAAACTCTAAGTTTGATGCTCGTTGGATCCCAGGTTATTACGTTTTGGAAAAACTGGGTAATGTAACGTATACTATCAAGAACCAGGTCACAGGACATGTGGCAAGGGCACATGTAGAGCACTTAAGAAGAGATGAGGAGGAGAAGAGAAATGAGAATGATAATAATAATTATGATTCAGACACCGGATATTTGGATGAACAAGTTGTCAGAGGAGCTACAGTAACCCCAAGTTTTAGAAAAGAACCAGCACAAAATCAGTTGCTAGCAACTCCAAGTTACGAAGATACTCAAGAACAGACGATTCCGAAAACAATGGAAGAAGAAAATGTGAATGAAACTCAGTATGATAATATGGAAGAGGAAATAGGTGCTCCATTTAAGAATACTAGACAAGCAACGAAAAGAAGAATGGATAAACAAAGAGATAAAGAAGTGAAAAGACAGAGGAGAATTAGGGATTATTCAACAAGCGGTGAAGATATGCCTCTACTTAGAAAGGTCCTTAAGAAATGAGGATAGACAAATTAGGTGGGATGTTGAACAGAAGAGATTAGCGGCTGTTAACGACAGACATGCAGAAGAAGAAGAAGAAATGGATGAAAAGTCAGAGTCAAGTAGTATGGAAGAAACTAATAAGTTGTACGAAGAAGAGGATATTGATGTAGATTTAGCACTTATTCAAAGAAACTTGGAGTTGTTGAAGAAGTGGAAACGTAGGAGATAGATAAATAGAAAATACTGCAGATGGCGAGTTATAAGTTTCAGGATTTAGAAGTGAAAGTGATGCTTGAAGAAGTATACGAAACGGTGGAAATGGAAAAAGGTTCTATGGACATTTTTTAAAAAAAAAAAAGTAGTCTTGAGGAATAGTTAAGCATATTTATATAGTGTATATTTGTAATAGAATTGTTGGTTGAAATTATGTTTCTACTTCTTGACTTTTCGTAAATTGGACAAATTGGGTATTGGTACAATAGGTGAATGTACTCTATAGAAAAGTAGACAAGTTTTTATTAGTACTAGAAATGCCGTGGTTAACGATAAGGATTAATAAGTTATAGTGATGATTGGTCCAAGGGAAATAATTGGCAGGCCAGATCACAAGTAAATTGATAAGTAGATGATGGCTACTATATTGAGTTGATATTGGATTAGTCGCCACATTACAAATAGATAAAAGGAGTCAATATGTAGTTTACAGTGCTTACTTAAGAGGATATTCCGGATGTTATGTTGTGTTAGGAGTTAAGATAGAAAATGATAGAAAGTGGTGAGGGGAGAGAATAAATAGTACGGTCAGTGTTATAAGTTAAGAAATTAGTCTGTAGTTAACAGTTATACAGATAAACAGTGAAGTGTTTGGTTTTCTCGGTCATAGAAATACTGGAATGACTTATATAAATAGATATGCGTTACGTTACTTAGTGTGAGACGCCAATGTTGGTGGGTCACTATACGTAGTAATTTTAAGAGAGTTTTAATTGTTTTGAAAACTGTGTTTTATTGAGTCTAAGTTTTATGACTCATGAGTCATATATAATATGTTTTTTATGCTTGAGTTGGTACTGGAAAATGATGGCTATTAATTTGTTGTTTTATTGAGCCTAAGTTTCAGTGCCTCATATATAATAAGTTTTTTTTCTTGAGTTGGTCCTGTAAAATGATTGTTGTTGTTTGATTAATTGATTTAGAATAGGATGATTGTGTTCCTAGTATTTGGAGTAAAAACTATTGGTCCGTAAAAGTGTCCAATAGTGATAGGTAGTAATAGAATGTTTTATTCTGATTTGATAAAATGCATGTAATGTCATTTTAAAATGTTTTTTTTTTCTTTAGATTAATTTGGGGGTATGACGTATTGTGTTGATTTTATTTCGATTACATGAATGGTTTGGTATATTAAGTTACATGGTTATAAAGTTAGTTAAGTAAGTTTAATTTTCAAATATATGAGGTTTTGCTTAAGGTTTTTCGTTCAGAAAAGAGTTAATAAAAACTACTTTGTCCACTGATATAAGGTAGGGGGAAGACTGTAAATGACAGTATATAAGTATGGGATGTACGGGGGCAAGATATAGGTGCTGTGAAAAACCAGCGTTAATTATATTAAAAGGATTCATAAAATATGAACATGGGCTCATGGTTAAAGGTGAGTTAACGAAATATGAATAAAATTGTGGTTGGCAATGTAAATGTGGAATATATAAGGCTTATGAAAACTTATGCCAAGATGTTTTATAGTGAACAAAGATCTATTTCATAAGGTGTATTTTAAAAAATTTATTTTACAAAAAATTTTTTTATTAGCAAGGGAGGTAAAGGTGACTGTCTTAAATATTCATTGCTGTATGTACATGTGGTCATGTTGAGTATTCATTCTTTATACTTCTCACTCGGTGCGCACCGCTTCTTTACTTTTTCTAACTACATTGTTTTTGTACGTCCTGTGTTTTGGAAGAGTGAGAAATTTTATAAAGTCAAAAGTTACGATAATGATTTTACGAGCTGTTCTTATGATATGTATATTTGATACAGGAACTGGAGGAGCCAAGAAAGAACCAGAAATATATATAGTGGATAGCTATATAGTTTGGGGAAATAGATTGGCTTGCTTAATATCAAGTGGTTTAGGGAGGTTAAGGAACTATAAGAACTAAAGAAAGGGGAGAAGGAGTGTTTAGGTTAAAAGAGTTACCATACGTGGTACGATGTATTATACAAAGTAGAATCGAAGAAGAAGTATATAGTGGGTTACTAGCTGACAATATAACCGGGAGAAGGGTTAAAAGATATATTATTTACTCAAACTTGAGTTAGTATAGGGAAGGATTAGAGGAACTGTGAGAGATAAAGTAAAAGAGGGAATAGAGTAAGGGGATTAGGAGTAAAGAGTTTTCCTTTATAAGGAAAATTCTTTAATAAACATAGGGAGGTGTAACAGTAGTGGAGTACTGGGGTATTATTAGGATCTAGTGGGAAACAGCTACAGCACGATTGAGCATTGGAACTGAAAGCGGTGAGAGATGCTCAATCGTGACGTAGTGGGTTGTCTGGGGGCAGTTTACATCACGCCTTTGAACTGGGAAGAAGCCATCTTGTCATCATGAAGAAATAAACAGTCTTTGAATAAAAACCCAGTCTTTGTTGGTTCTGTACTCTGTTACATAGCTGTTATCTATGTGCGACTGGTAGTTGAAGACACGATAACGATAAAACAATGGCATTAAGACACCCACGTAGCTGATATCTATGTGTGACTGCTAGTTGAAGACACAATAACGATAAAACAATGTCATTAAGACACCCAAGTAGCTGTTATCTATGTGCGACTGGTAGTTGAAGACACGATAACAATAAAATAATGTCATTAAGACACCCAAGTAGCTTTTATCTATGTGTGACTGGTAGTTGAAGACACGATAACGATAAAACAATGTCATTAAGACACCCAAGTAGCTGTTATCTATGTGCGACTGGTAGTTGAAGACACGATAACGATAAAACAATGTCATTAAGACACCCAAGTAGCTGTTATCTATGTGCGACTGCTAGTTGAAGATATAATAACGATAAAACAATGTCATTAAGACACCCAAGTAGCTGTTATCTATGTGCGACTGGTAGTTGAAGACACGATAACGATAAAACAATGTCATTAAGACACCCAAGTAGCTGTTATCTATGTGCGACTGCTAGTTGAAGATATAATAACGATAAAACAATGTCATTAAGACACCCAAGTAGCTGTTATCTATGTGGGACTGCTAGTTGAAGACACGATAACAATAAAACAATGTCATTAAGGCACCCATGTAGCTGATATATATGTGTTATCTATGTGCGACTGCTAGTTGAAGACACGATAACGATAAAACAATGTCATTAAGACACCCAAGTAGCTGTTATCTATGTGCGACTGCTAGTTGAAGACACGATAACGATAAAACAATGTCATTAAGACACCCAAGTAGCTGATATCTATGTGCAACTGGTAGTTGAAGACACGATAACGATAAAACAATGTCATTAAGCAGACGAGACATGGACCCGGCTGATGAAGTGGACGCCGTCAGAAAGGCGCGAATCATGTGACGACTGTGAATCTGCAGCCTTGACCATACTGTAAGAACATTCCGTCTTCAGGGGTGAAGCCAGACAAGAGACTTGTGCAGAGGGACACAGAAAACTAATCATCGTAGACCGCGACATGCTGAGGGAGATGCTGAGGAGGGAATCCGAACACTTATGGGCTGAATGGGCCGATGAGCAGTGAGGATAATCTGACAACTAAAGAGTTAGTTAACTAATTAACTAATCAAATAATTAGACACTGCAGGTATGAAGCATTTTCCTGCTGTGCTGTGTCTTTTAAATTGTCGTCTTCTTCACTAGATGCTGGAGATCTAGGCAATGGTGGCTGTATTTGCTGCGAAGCATCAAACCTGCTGTCAACAGATGTTGATGGTCTTCGCTGCCCAGAATTGAACCTCCTGTCACTGGATAATGATGGTCTTCGCTGCCTTTCATGTGGAGGCTTTGCAGCTCTGGTCATCGATGTCTGTCTTTGCTGCCAATAATTGACACTTCTATCACTGGATACTGATGGTCTTCGCTGACCTACAGGTGTTGGCTGTGCAGCTCTTGTCATCGGTGTCTGTCTTTGCTGCCAATAATTGACACTTCTATCACTGGATACTGATGGTCTTCGCTGACCTACAGGTGTTGGCTGTGCAGCTCTTGTCATCGGTGGCTGTCTTTGCTGCCCAGAAAGAAACCTCCTGTAACTAGGTGATGATGGTCTTTGCTGATTCTCAGGTGGAGGCTGTGAAGCTCTGGTCATCGGTGGCTGTCTCTGTTGCCCAGAATCCAATCTTCTATCACTGGACTTTGAAGGTCTTCGCTGCATGTGAGGACTGGGCTGTGCCTCAAGTGATGGCTTTCTCAGTCTCTCCGGACTTTTGTTTTGCATCCTTGTACAGCCCCGGAGATCTCTGATTCTCAGAATCGTATTTTCTATCACTGAACTTCGAAGATGTTTGGTGTCTCTCAGAACCCGGCTGGGCAACTTTGGTTGTTGAATCCACCTCTGAACTAGGCCTCCTCTTTTCGTGCATTCCACGAGCGGGATGTCTAGATTCAGTTTCCATACGCTCTTTATTTCTTGTCATCTGAGAACTGAGGGATGCCCGTCTGCCGGGTTGACGCTCTTCAAAGCTGGTCACTGAATGTGTTCTGTGTGAAGACAAGCTTTCATGTCTAGAACCTCGTCGACTTCTGTGACTATCTGCACGCCGTCCAGACGATCTTCGGTTAGTCTTCACTCTTGGCTTTTGGCCACTTTTAGTCCGTTTGCTACATCCAGCAGTTCCTTCAGCCTCTGCGGCTTCGCGTTTCCTTCACGAACACACCAGGAAGAGCAGCGCGATCAAGAGAGCCACTATCAGAAGCAGCAGCAGTATCTGCACCTCGTGGTACGACATCGGGATGTCTGATTCTGTCAAACACGAAGTAGTTCTCTCAGACACAAGGTATGTCTCTCAGACACAAAGTCAGTATCTCAGACATATAAGGTCATCTCTCAGGCAGAAAGCAAGTCTCTCAAACACAAGGCAAGTCTCTCATACACAAGACATGTCTCTCAGATACAAGACAAGTCTCTCAGACACAAGGTCATCACTCAGGTAATAAAGGTCATCACTCAGATAACAAGGCAAGTCTCCCAGACACAAAGTAAATATCTTAGGCACAAGGTACATCTCCCAGACACAAGGTAAATCTCTCAGCCACAATGTCATCACTCAGACATACGGTAAATCTCTCAGACACAAGGTAAATCTCTCAGCCACAATGTCATCACTCAGACATACGGTAAATCTCTCAGACACAAGGTAAATCTCTCAGCCACAATGTCATCACTCAGACATACGGTAAATCTCTCAGACACAAGGTAAATCTCTCAGCCACAATGTCATCACTCAGACATACGGTAAATCTCTCAGACACAAGGTAAATCTCTCAGACATAAGGTCAGTCTCTCAGACATAAGGTTGGTCTCCCAGACATAATGTAAGTCTCTCAAACACAAGGTCATCTCTGGGGCACAAATTAAGTTCCTCCGAAACAAGATAAGTTTATCAGACACAAAGTCATTCTCTCAGACACAAAGTCAATCTCTCAGATATAAGGTCATCTTTCAGACACAAGGTCAGTCTCTCGAACTCAAGGCAAGTGTTTTAGAGACAAGGTAAGTCTCTCAAACTCAAATTCATCTCTCAGACACATAGTCATGCTTTCAAACACAAGACAAGTGTCTCCAAGACAAGGTAAGTCTCTCAGACATAATGTCATATCTCAGACAGAAAGTAATCTCTCAAGCACAAGGTGTGTCTCTCAGTCACAAGGTCGTCTCTGAGACACAAGGTCGGTTTCACAGACACAAGGTAAGCTTCTCAAACACAAGGTCATCTCTCAAATACAAGGTAAGCCTCTCAAACACAACGTTATCTCTTAAACACAAAGTCATCTCTCAGACACAAGGTAAGCCTCTCAAATACATGTCATCTCTCAAACACAAGGTAATCTCACAAACAAAGTCATCTCCTGTACACAAGCTTATCTCTCAAACACAAGGTCATCTCTCAAACACCAGGTTATCTCTGAGACACAAGATCACTCTTAGACACAAGGTTATCTCTCATACACAAGATCATCTCTCAGATATAAATATTAGTAAATATAAACTAAGTAAGTAAAGTGCCCATTCATACGTCTCAACGCGCATAAGGTATATACTGCTGAAGCTACACTGTTTTCTCTGTACAATGAAAATATGTTCAGAAATATAGAAGATATGGAAGGAATCATCACTGGGGGACGTATCATCAATAACAGTGGATATGCGGATGATACAATCTTGATTGCAGACAATGAGAAGGATCTGCAACATGTGGTAGATGCGGTTGTTGCACACAGTGAGCAATTAGGGTTAGAGTTAAATTGTACGAAGACACCGATTATGGTCGTCACTAGGAAGAAAGAAAAACCACAATGTAATATACAGGTAAATGGGAATATTCTTCAACAAGTGAGCAGGTACAATTATCTCGGAATAGTCATAACATCTGATGTGAGATGCCTTGAAGAGATTAGAATAAGAATCGCCGTGGCGAAGGTAGTCTTTTGCAAGATGGAATACATACTGACTAATAACTGAATAAAAATACTGACTGCAACGAGAAAAATAATTTTGAGGTGCTACATAGAACTTACGCTTGTATATGGATGTGAACCTTGGATAATAAGCAAACATGTTGTAAAACATCTGATGGCTATGGAAATGTGGTTTCTGGGGAAAATGCAAAAATATGCCACGGACAGACAGAAAAACTAATGAACAAGCCCCACAAGAAACAAATGAAAATCTAAAGTGATTAGAGAAATTAGACGCAGACAGTCATCATTTTTTTGATCACGTTATGAGAATAAATAAAATGGAGAACTTGGTGACAACTGGCAAGATCGAGGAGAAGAGATCAAGGGGAAGGCAGATAAGTAAATACCTGGATGGCCAGGCCACGTGGGATGGTCGAAACAAGAACACTGAACATGACCTCCCACGCTTATCGGCATGGCACATAATGATAATGATATTATCAGTATGAAACCGACCGCCTTTTCTTCCCAAGACATTAAAGACACAATAACGATAACACAATGTCATTAAGACATGCAACTAACTATTATATATGTACGACTGCTAGTTCAAGACACAATAACGATGAAACAATGTCATTAAGAATGCTTGGGTTTGGAGTTACGTGTGTTTATCAAACGGATAGAGTACGTAGAGATGATTCCGAAATATTTATAACTGGCGTGCTACGCCTTACGGCATTGGCTGAGAACGACTGAGCTCCTATGGGTTGTACCGGATGCTATAATGTGGACTTCACGTTGATAATGGACCGGATGCTATAATGTGTACTTCACGTTGATAATGTACTGGATGCTATAATGTAGACTTCACGTTGGAAATGTACCGGGTGCTATAATGTGGACTTGACGTTAATAATGTACCAGGTGCTATAATGTAGACTTCACGTTGGTAATGTACCGGGTGCTATAATGCGGACTTCACGTTGATAATGTACCGGGTGCTATAATGTGGAATTCCCGTTGGTAATGTACCGGGTGCTATAATGCGGACTTCACGTTGGTAATGTACCGGGTGCTATAATGTGGACTTCCCGTTGGTAATGTACCGGGTGCTATAATGTAGACTTCACGTTGGTAATGTACCGGGTGCTATAATGTAGACTTCACGTTGGTAATGTAACAGGTGCTATAATATAGACTTCACGTTGGTAATGTACCGGGTGCTATAATGTGGACTTCGCGTTGGTAATGTACCGGGTGCTATAATGTAGACTTCACGTTGGTAACGTACCGGGTGCTATAATGTGGACTTCACGATGGATATGTACCGGGTGCTATAATGTAAACTTGACGTTGTTAAATTGCCAGGTGCTATAATGTAGACTTCACGTTGGTAACGTACCGAGTGCTATAATGTAGACTTCACGTTGGTAATGTACCGGATGCTATAATGTGGACTTGAAGTTGGTAATGTATCCGGTGCTATAATGTGAACTTGACGTTGGTAATGTACCAGGTGCTATAATGAAGACTTCACGTTGCTAATATACCGGGTGCTATAATGTGGACTTTACGTTGGTATTGTATCAGGTGTTATAATGTAGACTTCACGTTGGTAATGTACCGCGTGCTATAATATGGACTTAACGTTGGTAATGTTCCAGGTGCTATAAATGTAGACTTCACGTTGGTAATGTACCGGGTGCTATAATGTGGACTTCACGTTTATAATGTACCAGGTGCTATAATGTAGACTTCACGTTGGTATTGTACCGGGTGCCATAATGTAGACTTCACGTTGGTAATGTACCGGATGCTATAATGTGGACTTCACGTTTACAATGTACCAAGTGCAATAATGTAGACTCACGATGGTAATGTACCGGATGCTATAATGTGGACTTGACGTTAATAATGTACCAGGTGCTATAATGTAGACTTCATGTGGTAATGTACCGGGTGTTTATAATGTAGACTTCACGTTGGTAATGTACCGGGTGCTATAATGTGGACTTGACGTTTATAATGTCTCAGGTGCTATAATGTAGACTTCACATTGGTAATATACCGGGTACTATAATGTGACTTCACTTTGGTAATGTACCGGTGTGCTATAATGTGGACTTGACGTTTATAATGTACCAGGTGCTATAATGTAGACTTCACGTTGGTAATGTACCGGGTACTATAATGTGCACTTCACGTTGGTAATGTACCGGATGCTATAATGTAGACTTCACGTTGGTAATGTACCCGGTGCTATAATGTGAACTTCACGTTTATAATGTACCAGGTGCTATAATGTAGACTTCACGTTGGTAATGTACCGGGTACTATAATGTGCACTTTACGTTGGTAATGTACCGGATGCTATAATGTTGACTTCACGTTGGTAATGTACCAAGTGCTATAATGTAGACTTCACGTTGGTAATGTACCCGGTGCTATAATGTGGACTTCACGTTGGTAATATACCGAATGCTATAATGTAGACTTCACGTTGGTAATGTACCCGGTGCTATAATGTGAACTTCACGTTTATAATATACCAGGTGCTATAATGTAGACTTCCCGTTGGTAATGTACCGGATGCTATAATGTGGACTTGACGTTGGTAATGTATCCGGTGCTATAATGTGGAATTCACGTTTTTAATGTAACAGGTGCAATAATGTAGACTTCACGTTGGTAATGTACCGAGTGCTATAATGTTGACTTCACGTTGGTAATGTACCGGGTGCTATAATGTGGACTTCACGTTGGTAATGTACCGGGTGCTAAATTGTAGACTTCACGTTGGTAATGTACCGAGTGCTATAATGTTTACTTCCACGTTGGTAATGTACCGGGTGCTATAATGTGGACTTCAAGTTGGTAATGTACCGGGTGCTATAATGTGGACTTGACGTTTATAATGTACCATGTGCTATAATGTGGACTTCACGTTGGATATGTACCGGGTGCTATAATGTGGACTTGAAGTTGGTAATGTGCCAGGTGCTATAATGTAGACTTCACGTTGGTAACGTACCGAGTGCTACAATGTAGACTTCACGTTGGTAACGTACCGGGTGCTATAATGTGGACTTGACGTTGGTAATGTACCAGGTGCTATAATGAAGACTTTACGTTGGTAATGTACCGGATGCTATAATGTGGACTTGACGTTTATAATGTACCGAGTGCTATAATGTGGACTTCACGTTGGTAATGTACCAGGTGCTATAATGTAGACCCTTTTTTACAGAGAACGGTACTTCTATACGGCGAATGTTGGCCGTATTATACACGCTATTTGCTGACGTAGAATAATGACTCATCAGATTATGTACTGTCTGGTCATGTGACCGGATGCGACGCCATCTTTGACCGGTTGAGTCATTAGCCAAGTGTAATGGTTGTACCCTTATGCACGTGACTGGATGGAGCGCCATCTTTGATTAGTTTTAGCCACATGTTTCTGATGTATCCCATGATACACGTGACAGGATGCATCGCCATCTTTAACTCATTTTAGCCCTGTGTTTCGGTTGTATCCCATTAAACACGTGATCGGATGCAGCGCCATCTTTCATCGGTTGAGTCATGAGACAAGTCTTTAGCCCGCCTTTGCGGCCCATTTTATACAGACTGTGCGACTGATGCAACATAGAAAATATGTCTAAACATGTTTAAACAAGTTTACTGTGGTCAGTACTCCCTGAGTCATCCTCTGGTTTTCCCCAAAGACATGTCTGAACACGTTCACTCCCGATGACATAGCACCGTGATGATTCACCCAGAAGGTCACCCTCAGATCAGCCAACTATGAGTTCAATCTTTAGACTTTAATATAAGACTTAACCCTCGGCTCTTTTCAAGGAACGGAAGAATCTATGTAGCCACCCAGCCACTCGACCACCCCTTAACAATGATCAGAAGCATCTATCTAGCCTTTCCTTTACTCACTCACTCTGTACCAACGTTCGAGAGTCTTTATCTAGCACATCCTCCGGCTCTTAACAAGGACTAGAGTATTTATCAAGCCACTCCACCACTCACCCACTCCTTACCAACGAATTTTACTAGGCCACACGCGCTACAGACGATAATGCCGGCCATCTGTACTTTTTTAAGGTTTTCAATTGAAGCTCTGAAAACCGTATGATGATAGCGTTCGGAAGCAAGTATCTAGTTACCTCGCCACTCACCCGTCCCATAACAACGAATTTAACTAAGCCATACCCATGACCAAACGACATTAGAAATATTTTTACTAACTCAAAGGAAAAATCCCAACACATATGTCTGGTTATCAACCAAGATAAGACAGAGTATAAGGTTATTTAAAGAGAAGGAATGGCTAAAATCTCTGGCCACATATACATAGATAATATGACCATTAAAAAAACGGAAACATTCAACTGCTCCAACATAATATGGGAAGAAATACAAACTAGAATCAATTCTGGAAATAGGATATACTATGCACTACAACACCTACTAAAATCAAATGCGCTATCTAGTAACACCAAAATTACAATATAAAAAAAACACTGATCAGACCAGTTGTGCTGTATGACTCAGAAACCTGGAGTACAACGAAAGGAGACGAAGCCTTGTTACAAACCTTTGAGAACAAAGTTTTAATACGCATCTTTGGACCCATTAGGGATACACAAAGTGGAGAGTGAAAAAGAAGAAGTAACAAAGACATTTATGATCTGTTTAAGTCCCCGCTAATCACTGGTATCATGAAGGCTAATGGGCTACAATGACTAGGTATTGCGCTCGAATCCGCTCCCAATTGCGCTCTTCCGCCCGAAGCCGTTGGCACAATGTGGGGTCGGTTGGAAAGCGCCGCCCAACGTTCGGCGCTAACAGAAAGCAGGTAGTACCGTCTACTGTTATACAGGTAGCTCAGTCATATCTGACTAAGACCTGACACAACGACTAGGGCGTCTAGAAAGAATGGAAGGATAATAGGGAAACAAAACTCGCTTACACTCGGGAAATGAATGACCGTAGACCCCGAGGTAGACCAAGAAGACCGTGGAGAAATAATATATATACAGACCTGCAAGCACTTGGAATCAACGACTGGCAAGAGAAGGTCAACCATAGAGACGAATGGAGACGGATTGTATCTGCCGTGAAGAACCTCAATGGCTTGGAACGCTGAAGAAGAAGAAGACATACTAACTATAACCGATAATAACGGCCATCATTACCTTTTTAAGGTGTTAATTTGTAACCCATATAATGGTAGTGTTTACACCACTACGACCCTCTACAGATCATATAACTGCCATATATACATGCTTACCTATTATGGTTTTCATATGACACCTGTCGCGGTATGAGGTTCGAACCACCTAGCCTTACCCCAGACGCTGAAACCCGCGCCCCACCTCAGATGCCGAAACCCGCGCCCCACCCCTGGTCCCCCACCCCCATGTCCGCTCAGCCCCTACGCAACCGCAAAATAATGCACTGTAACCCTAAGCCTTACATATCACCAATGGAATGATGATAATATTTACGCCTAGCCCAATACTGATAAAGAAAGAAGACGAGAAAAAAGGAAGATACCGAGAAGGAAGAGCACTGTTCCCTAACACAGCACCAATCGTATGATGATAGTGTTTAAAAATCGCCCACTACAACTACTAATAGCAGCAATTATTAAATTTTTTTTAAAGTTATCACAAAACAGGGAAGTAACAGTGCAAAACAATTCTATTATTTATTCAAGAGTTATATTCCTTGAAAATGCGGTCCCCGTAGGATCCGCTTTTTGACGTCACCACGTAGGAGCTAGAATCTTCATATAGTCAAATATGACGTCACCACGGATGAGCGGCTCCTAATTTACTAATCAAATACCTCATACGGTTCTACTGTTGTGTCTGTGTGGGTAGGTGTGTGCGAAATTGTATGTTGATGTTATGTGGGTTTGTCGTCGTGGGTGTGTATGTTGGTGTTATGTGGGTGTGGATAGGTGCTTCAGTGTGTGGGTGCGTAAGGGTGAGTGTGTTAGCTGGCGTATGGGTGTGTGTGACTGTGTGGATGTTTCGGTGGGTGTGTGGGTATGTTGGTGGTGGGAAGTGGGTGTGTGGGTGTGGTGGGTTGGGGGTTACGCAAATGTCTGTGATGTGTGTGTGTGTGTGTGTGCTGTGTGTGTGTGTATGTGTGCCTGTGTCTGTGTGTGTGTGTGAAAAGAGAGTTGAACGTATATATGCCACAAACTTGTCCATATTTGTATGGGTGTATCCTCACCTTTCATATTATCATTTTACTATCACTTGATTTTTACATGTACAGTATTAAAACTTTTGCATTGCTTACTTCATCATGTTTATATAAAGGCAATATGATCTTATTGAATTTCATTAACATACTTTACGTTACACAATGTATATGTATAATGTATTTTTGTTTTTCCATTTTTGTGCGGATGCTCATGACAGTTGTCAATGTATGTGTCCGAAAGTGTGGGAGATTGTGTATATTAGTTTGAGTGACTGTGTGAAGAAATGTTTGTATACGGGCGTGGTTATAAGTATATGGGTGTGAGACAGAGAAGGAGAGAGAGAGAGAGAGAGAGAGAGAGAGAGAGAGAGAGAGAGAGAGAGAGAGAGAGAGAGAGAGAGAGAAAGAGGTGACAGAGAGAGAGAGAGAGAGAGGTGACAGAGAGAGAGAATGAATGAGTGGATTATTTAGTGTTTGTAATTGTGAGTGGTTATGTGTGTGTGTGTGTGTGTGTGTGTGTGTGTGTGTGTGTGTGTGTGTATAAGAAAGTGTGTGTGACTGTGTGGGTGTACGACTACGTGAGTATTTGTATATTTGCGTGTGTGAAAGTGCGTATGTGTTGACGAAGTGAACATGGGAAGGAGTGTATGTATGTTCATTGTGGTATGTATGAATGAAGATATATGGGCGCGCGCGCGTGTGTGTGTGTATGTGTGAGAGAGAGAGAGAGAGAGAGACAGAAGAGAGAGAGAGAGAGAGAGAGAGAGAGAGAGAGAGAGAGAGAGATGGAGAAAGAGAAAGTGGGTATGTATGCACCAGTAAACTATTTTTAAAACGAGTTTGTGATTGCGAGTGAGTATATGTGTATGCGAGGGGGTGTGTATTTGTGACTCATTGAGTGGGTGCATAGAGTTTGCGTAAATGGTGTAAGTATGTATGCAGGTATGTATGTATGTATGTGTTTATGCACGAGCTGTGTATATGTGTCTGGCTGCCTGACTGTCTCATAACATGGTAATATTCATTGTTTGTACTCACAACATTCATTTGACAGTGTTTTTTCCCCCTATTTGAATGTAACATGCAAAATAGTTATTTATGTACGACAGATGAGTGATTGGAAGGGCCGAATGTAAGACCGGCCTGCGTGCCCAATTTGTGACTCTTTGAAAATAAAGTTCTTCTTTCGTTCTTTCATTAATGTTTTCCATGGATTCGGTTATTCCCTCTGTCCATCATTTACATGGTCGGTCTCTTTTTCTGGTTCCGTTTGACCAGTACATCATTGCTTGCCGTAGTATACTATTAGCTGGTAGCCTTGTGATATGGCTAAAACATTTAACTTGCTGTCTTCTGATGACGTCTAGCGCTGCTATAGCCCCCCCCCCCCCACTTTAGTCCTGATTTCTTCATTTATGATGTGTCTTCTCTTGATACAGTGGGTATTCCTATCAGGAATCTCATTTCTGTCTCTTATTCTGCCAGTAATTTCTGATACCGATTTTCCTCAATGTCGTGATGTCAAACTGTCCAGCACCTTCTCTTTTTGGTTTCCAACTGTCTCTTTTCCCTCCCAACCTTCCCGTTGTGACCACATATTCCAGCTGCCTTTTCTCATGACATGTCTAAAGAATATGGGTTAACTTTCTTTGAAGATATTGTCATAATCTCCCCACCTGTTCTAACGCGTCGTCGTCAACGGCGCCTGGCGATTACGGCCAGGTCCACCTGTGAGCGACTCTAACCACACTGTGGTAGGAATGGTCAGTCGGTGCATGCGTGGGACATGGAGTCCACGCAGGGGCACAACTCCGACTAGCGACAACTCACAGTGGTTAGCGGCCAGACGGCCCGGTGAAGTTGTACAGGACAGACGGAATGAATGGTGCTCGTATACTTGTGTAGATGAACGATAATAGATAGAAAGCCTGTGTGAGTATAGGAGACTGTGCGCTTGTGAGTGGTATACATTACATTGATATGTCTATTGATTGATTGATTGTATTATGGCATCGATATTGTAATTGCGCGATGCATGTAATGGTTGTGATGAGTGAGACGCGTGAATAAAGTGTTTGAATTGTATTTGTAGTGTGCCACGTCAAGTCATTCTGTGACAGTGTTTGTATCACATCTGGTGGTGATTACGAGCCTGTGTTATTGCTGCATGCAAGAATCTGACAGGTGTCTTCATTGTTCTTTCTATCTATTCACATTCTCATCATTCTTCTATTTAAAAAAAAAAAAAAAAATCTCGGCAGCTTCAACATAATTAATTTCTTGTATGCTAATTGTTAGTGATAGCTTCCTTACGTCAGTATTGGCTTAGTATAGCTCTTAAGAACTTGTTTCCACACTTCGATTGACAAAGATAAATTGCAGAGAGAATATTCGTCGCCTTGTGACATCTGCCTTTGCGTGGGATATTCTGTATTCAACTTTCTTATTTCACAACATACATCTTAACTGATTCAGTGCAAAAGAATAATATATCGCCACACGTGAGCTCCCATTTGAACAGAAGGACGATACAGCGCCATTCTAGGGTCATCGTGTTATTTGTTTTGTTTCGCGGTATCTTTTGCAATTTCAATGCTCAGTGAATGGAAATTGATATTATAATAAATGTTCATTAGATATATCATATGGCAGTAAATACCGTGTTTGGTACAAACCTACGTTTTGTTTGGCCCTAAATCGGTTAAATGTGAAATTTATTTTAGTGTACACTTTTAAAAAAAAAGCAATTGAGAACAGTGATAAACAAACACATTACCAATCAGGCAGTAATCTCCGGAATACTGGTGCGTGCAGGCAAAGCAGGTACCATTCCCTTCATGACATGACGCGTTCAAACAAAAGGGAGAGCAAGCCAACTCACAGTGCGCCCCATAGAAACCTTCTATACAGGCTGTCAATAGAAATACAATTTGACATCATCCACCAAGGTTTTGACATGTTGTGGACACACACACACACACACACGCTAGCACACACTAACACACACACACACACACACACACACGCGCGCGCGCACGCGCACACGAAGCAGAAAATGCAAACACTGAGATTACAGAAATAACATGCCTACAACGAATTTAAAATGTAACAGATTCAGTGCCACACACACAGTAGGTTTCGACCAAACAAATATGGTTGGCGGATAATAGAAAGTAGGGATGTGTCAAGGTTATGAGTTACAGGTTGCTAATATGGTAGAGCCGGTCTCTCTGGCCGAGGGGTTACAACACTTTCTCCGTAATCCCGTTTATCACGCAGAGTCTCGTAGCAGGGCTAGAGCTGGGAGCGGTTCGACCCCCGCTGGTGACTTGCGGGATAACTGAGCCGGCTGCTCAGAAAGCAATGGCAAACTACTGAGCGTAATCTTGCCAAGAAATCAACATACAGCTGAAAGATGCTGATGTTGACAGCGATGTCCTGTAAAGGATATGCAAAACAAAACAACAAAATTAATATGGTAGACCGAGATCTGTGGAGAGTCATGAACGCCTATGTCATCTGGCATGAATATGGTAGCAGACATGTATTATTCATTAAATTAATGTGGGTTGTAAAGGGGAGAACTACTGTATTGATATTTTAACTATAGTTTGAATAATAAGCCCATGGCTGTTACGGGAAGTTTGAATAAGACGATTTATCATCCCATGGCAATTAATCAGTTAACCATAAGTATTGAGATAGAGTTAGTTAAGTTGCGTTGAATCAAGAACTGACATGACAACACCCCAAACATTCCCTTAAGTGTTCCGTCCTCATCTTCAACAGCCAGCTAGGCGTTCCATTAGTAATGGTACCAATTGCAGTCTGATTATGTGTCCGGTCTCGCTTTCCTCGGAGTCCTCAGTGTAGACCAGATCATCTGGTCACTCCCTGCTGCAGTCTGTGATTTCTCTGTTCATCCACGCTATTCACGTGATCCTAAATAGCTCTGACCACATCTGCCTTATCATGCATCAATACCCCACTCAGAGGTACAGACAGTTAATCTGTTCGCTTGATCCTTTCCCAGCACACCAGCATGTCCTGGGGAAAAGACCCAACAGATGCTCTCTATTCTTAATATTTGACTTGAAATATGTCATTCTGCCCGTAGCATGCCTGTCAAAGAGATCTAGAAGGGGGATATTAGGATGTGAGCTGAGCAGCACCACTGCTGTACTACCAGATGACTTTGTCAGCCACCCATAATTTGTTCTAGTCGTTAGGCACAGAGCATGAGATTCTCAACACAAAGCAAGGATTAATGGCATATCCGATCCTGTTAATTGTCTTTTATTAGCATCTACCATGCCTGTAAATCTCTATCCCGAGCGTTTCCCGCGATAGTTGTTCCACTAGTGTTACAGATGCTGTGAGTAATACCATGTATGAAGCCACACCAGAGCTATCTGTCGTTGTTTCGTCTACACCTGCCGCTCAAAGTGTTGGTGAGATGATGAAATCCACATTAGAAAAATGTATAGATGCTTCTCCTGACTCTGGTGTGATTGGAGGCATCTTCTGCCAACAATTTTGCGTGTGGATTAGCTTTCCCAATTACCCGTGTCTCTCGCTGTCAGGTGACCTCATTACGACTTAAGAGGTGCTTTAATATACCCCCCCCCCCCACGGGAAGGTTAACCCAGTCAACAAAGGCCCGCAGAAGTCGGATGTGCTCGACCTAACGGCGCAAAAACGCAGCTCTGATCTAAACAAGCACAATGCAATCACGTCGAAAAAGTCTCCAGATGAACGCAGAAGAAGAAAAAGAAAAAGAAGAATATGCGTCCCCAAGTCAAGGAAGAGAAGTCAACACGTTAGTCCGATGGACCGATGTAGGGGTTGAACCCCCTACTCTGGCTTCAGCACACCTGACGTTGAGCACACCTGACGTTGAAGGACGTGCGTTATTATCCATTCAGCCATACTGACCTCCATAATCTCGTCGTAATATCGTCTGCTTCAGTCCGGAGCCAACAATGTGCGCTCAAAGGGATATGTGCCACGTCCTGTAAAGGAAATGCAACTAACTGAACGACATGCATGGCAGCTGACAGTGTTACTATTGTTTGCCTCTATTATGGGTCAAGGCCACACATGAGCGTACAGTCAAACTGACAACAGAAATATACCAACGTTTCTGCTGAATCCCTCGACTCGACAGGATGTGACTATTACCCGCAGAGTCGTGACTATCAGAACGTGAGAACTCACCGCGGTATCCATATTGTATTAGATGTGAAGGCTTCCGGTGACTTCGTGCCTACAGATTATCATCATAAGCCGGTACAAGTAATAATATATGTCTAAATTAGTTGCATATCCTTTACATGATATCACAGCCAACCTCAGAATTTTTATGAGGGATTGTTTGTGATTTCTTGGCAAATTTATGTTCAGTAGTTTGCCATTGCTTTCTGAACGACCAACACTCAAACCTGTATAAAAACAGCGCAAGTGGTATGTTGCCAAATCGCCTGCAGCTGTGCTTCGAACGCGGAATGCGGGATTACGAATTGAGTCCGTAAAGCCTTCGCCACAGAGCCGACATGTATGTCGTAGGTGTCACACAACGAGGATTAGCGTGGGACTTGCTACGTCATAACTAATACCGCATACCCTATACCTCACATCCCATACCCCATACCCCATACCTCACACCTCATACCCTATACCCCATACCGCATACGGACGAAAGATATATCTGCAAATTCATCATTCATCATCATGTGCCATGCCGGGAAGTGTAGGCGGTCATGTTTCGCCATCTCATATGATCACCAGAGTCGTCGATCAGCTCAGTGTTCTTGTCTCGACCATGCCACATGGTCAAGCCATCCATATGTTTACTTCTCTGCCTCCCCCTTGTTCTTTTCCCCTCAATCTTGCCAGTCATCGCCAAGGTCTCCAATTTATTTCTTTTCAAAATATGCCCAACAAAATTTGACTGTCTACGTCTAATTTCTCTAATTTTCCTCAGAAATTACATTTCCTTTGCCATTAGATGTTTTTCAGCTTGTCTGCTCATCGTCCACGTTTCACATCCGTTCAAAAGTACAGGTTCTATATAGCACTTCAACACTCCTGTTCTCGACGTAACTGACATATTTTTATTAGTCAGCATGTATTCCATTTTCCAAAAGCTACCTTTGCCATAGCCATTCTTGTTCTAATCTCTTCAAGGCACCTCCCATCAGATGTTATGAATGTTCAGAGATGGTTGTACAGATTAACTTATTTAAGAATATTCCCATTTACCCGTATACCATCACATGCTATGACTGTTCCGAAATGGTTGTACCGATTCAGTTGTTTAAGAATATTCCCATTTACCCGTATATCACATTGTGATATATCATTCTTCTCAGAGACGACTATAATCGCTGGAAAATCCAGACAATTCTGAACAGGTCAACACAGGGCGTGAGTTGATTGATGCCGTGAGCTTCATTGTGAGATGCGAGGCAGCAGACAAGACCAGGACTATGACTGCCCGCGTCTACCTCGTCCTTACACACGAACCTGTAGAACGCTACAACGTGTCCAGCCAAACTCACAGAAGCAGACTCCATCGGTATGTCGACATCCCCCCTTGCAGCTGGTGGAGCACTTCTCTCGACAGTCTCGTCCAAAGGTGTTAGAGGTACAGGCTGCAATACACATGCAAATTGGTCTACATGCTATAGTTGATAAGCAAATTGTTCTACGTGCTAAAACAAAGCAAGCAAATTGGTCTACAAGCTATAAAAAATAAGCAAACTGGTCTACAACCTGTAATTAACACGCAAGTTGCTCTACGGGCTAAAATAAACAAGTAAATTGGACTACAGTCTATAATAAACAATCAAATTGGTCTACACGCTATAGTTGATAAGCAGACTAGTCTAGACGCTATAGTTCGTAAACAGATTGTTCCACGGGCTGTAATAAACAAGCAATTTCTCCAGCCGGCTACAATCATCATTATCAACAAGTGCCATGCCGGCTGGCATAGGCGTTCATAACTTTCAACAGATCTCGGTCTTTGGTTTTTCTGAATCAACTCTGCTGATGATATTCCTTCATGCCACTGTCTCAATCGGTCCAGCATTATTTCTCTTAGTCTGCCTCTCTTCCCCTCGATCTTTCCAGTTGTCACAATATTCTCCAATGCCTCTCCTTTCATCACATGACCAAAGAAAGCTGCTGGCCTCTTTCTTATTGTTGTATATAATGTTATAGTTTCATTTGCCTCTTTCAGACAATCACTGTTAGTTACTTTGGTCCAAGGAAATCACAAAATTCGTCTTCGGAACCACATCTCTGTTGCTTCCAAGTTCTTCCTAATTCGTTCATTTACATTCCAAGATTCACTGCCATATAGCAGAAGAGGTTCTATATAGCACCGTAGCAATCTTTCTTACATTCAATGATAGTGGCTTACTGCATTGGATACTCTTCATTTTCTGAAATACAGCCTTTGCTTACCCTATTCTGCTCTTAATCTCTGTTGTGCAAATAACATCTGATGTTATAAATGCCCTTAGTACTTAAAACTATCAAGGTGGGCTATAATAAACAACCACATTGTTCTGCAGGCTACAATCAACAAGGACATTGTTCTGTAAATCGGTCTACATGTTATAATAAATGAAAAAATTGGGCTAAAGGGTATAGTACATGATGACTTTGGTATTCAGGCTATAAAAATGATAGTCTAAAGCAGGAGTGGCCAACCTTTTCAGCAGGCGAGCCAAATTTCAGAAATATATTCTGCCGGCCCACGCACCTAATTTTGTTTTGTTAATTAAAGTAAACAAGCAAGCGTGCTACAGCTTCGACCACATCGTCTCTTCTCACTCCGCGGGCCGCAACATTGGCCACCCCTGGTCTAAAGGCGATAGTGAATGATAAAATTAGTCTGCAGTCTATAATAAATGATTAATCGGTCTACATGCTATAATAAATGACCATATTGGTATACAGACTATAGTTTTTAATGTATGTCCTTTACAGGCAGGAGTGGCTGGCCGAGTGGCTGGAACACTGGACTCTCCTTCGGGAGACCCAGGTTCGGTCCCTCGGTAAGGTGTGGGATTTTATTCTGTCGGGGGCAAAAAGAAAATCCTAATCTGTACAGTACGCGGCGACTGCACTAGCCAGGGGACCTTAATTCCTCAGGCTCAAAGACCCCTTTGCCATACACCGCAAGGTTATTGGCAGTAAATGACAGTATTTGACAGTATCCTTTACAGGACATCGCTGTCAGCACCATCATTTTACTGCTGTTGTGATCTCTTGGCAATTTTACTTTCAGTAGCTTGCCATTGCTTTCTGGTCGACCGGCTCCCAGGCCAATTCGTTAAAACCCAGCGCAACGCAGTCTGCTGCCAAATCACGCGCAGCTGTGTTTCGAACGCGGGTAAGCGGGATTGCCAACGCGCCCGTAACCCTTTCGCCTTTGAGACGGCACAGATTATAGTAAATGATGAAATTGGTCTACAGGCTACAATTAATAATCAAATTGGACTACAGGCTATAATTAATAATCAAATTGGACTACAGGCTATAATTAATAATCAAATTGGACTACAGGATATAATTAATAATCAAATTGGACTACAGGCTATAATTAATAATCAAATTGGACTACAGGCTGTAATAATTATCAAATCGGTATATATTGTTTGTCCATCAAGATTGATGATGACCATTCACTTCATCCAGTGGGGTTGAAAGTATGGAGCCGTGCTGTTAAAGCCTATTTTGGCTCGAAATGTTCTTTGACATTGTGTGCAAAGAATGCTTGACGTTCCAGGAGGAGGATCTCCTGCAGTGGTTGTTCTGTCCAGCCTTTTTGTTTCCACAGCTCTTGCAGTCCTGTTTGCTTCACAAGTGACTGCACCCTTGCGTAATGATGTACGCCACGAATTTCGGTCTTTGGCAGCAGTCTCTCAAGTGTCGTGAGGAATTTCAAAAGCTTTTAGTGAAATATACAGTGTTTTTAAAACGTTTCCTCTGATCGCCTTGGATGTGTTTATCACAACGCAGCTCGCCGTAAAAATTCGTTTAGCGAGTCTATGATCTGGCATGCGAGTCAAGTGACCAGCCAAGCGAATCTGACTCTTCATTAGTATAATGTGGATACTGGGCATGGGCGCTCTTTCTAGGACTTCAGTGTCTGGGATCTTGTCTTACCATTTAATCTTCAATAGCTTCCTGAGGCAGACTGTGTGGAAGTGGTTTAGTTTCCAAGCATGTCACTGGTAAATAATCCAGGTTTCACAAGCACATAGCAGTGTGGATAATACAACTGCTTTGTAGACTTTCAGCTTTGTTTGCAGACTTATTCCATTTCTGGCCCACACATTCTTGCATAGTCTGCCAAAGGCCTCGCTGGCCTTCGAGATTCTTGAATTCACTTCTTCATCAAATGCGGCAGCTTGGGACACAGTGCTGACAAGATAGGGGAATTTGTCACAACACTTAGTCTATGACCATTCACTTTGATTTTCGGCACGATGTGATTAATCCCTGGAACTGGCTGGTACATGACTACAATCTTCTCAAAGTTGATATTGAACCCAAAGTTGGCAGACACATGAGAAAGCTGAAACATTGTGTTGCATGTTTGTCTCGCTATACATGCTATAATAACTGATAAAATTTTTCTACATGCTATAATAAATGATGAAATTGGTCTACATGCTATAATAAATTATCAAATTGATCTACAGGCTATAATAAATGACAAAATTGATCGACAGACTATAATAAATTATCAAATTAGTCTACGGCCTATAATAAAAAATCAAGTTCGTTCTTAGGCTACAGGCTATAATGAATGATCAAATTGATCTTCAGACTATAATAAATGATCAAATTAATCTACAGGCTATAATAAATGATAAAATCGGTCTACAGGCTACAATACATGATCAAATTAGTCTAAATACTATAATAAATGATTAAATTAGTCTACAGGCTATAATAAATGATTAAAGTCTACAGGCTATAATAAAGGATCAAATTGGTCTATAGGCTGTACTAAATGAACAAATTCATCTACAGGCTGTAATAATTGATTAAATTTATCTCAAGGATATATTAAATGATCAATTAGTCTACAGGCTTTTACTATAAATGATCACACTGATCTACAACCTGTAATAAATGATCAAACTGATCTACAGGCTATAATAAATAAGCAAATTGGTCCACGTGCAATAATAAATAAGCACATTTGTCCACAGGCAATAATAATCAAGCAAACATTTATACTGGAACAGAACTGGGGTGTTATTTATTTTTGCACTAAATTTCATACTGCTGGCATTTTCTTTGCGCAGCAGAAAGTCATTTCTGTTTGTGTTCACTGCAGTTTAGTGCTGATCACCGTAATACAGATTACTTTAACACGGATCACCATCCAACCAATTACTACACCAAGAATTACTATAACATGGATTATTATAACAATAATTACTATGACACGGATTACTTTTTCATGGATTACTACATCAAGGATTACTACAACAGTATTACTATTACACGGATTATCATAACGCGGATTACTAGCACAAGGATTACTATAATAAGGAGAAGTATAACAAGGAGCAGGTACAATTATCTCGGAACAGTAATAACATCTGATGGGAGATGCCTTGAAGAGATTAGAACAAGAATCGCCATGGCAAAAGTAGCCTTTAGCAAGATGAAAAACATATTGATCAATAAAAAGATGTCAATTGAAACGAGAAAAAGAGTGTTGAGATGCTACATTGAACCTATACTTTTATATGGATGTGAAGCGTGGACAATGAGCAGTCAGGCTGAAAAACATCTGATGGCTGTAGAGATGTGGTTTCTGAGGAAAATGCAAAGAATACCATGGACAGCCAGAAAGACCAATGAACAAGTCCTTCAAGAAACAAATGAAGATCGTAAATTGATTAGAGAAATTAGACGTAGACAGTCAAAATATTTTGGGCATGTTATGAGAAGAAATGGATTGGAGAATTTGGTTACAACTGGTAAGATCGAGGGGAACAGACCAAGGGGAAGACCTAGAAGCAAGTACCTGGATGGCTTGGCCTTGTGGCATGGTCGAGACAGAAACACGGAGCTGATCCACGACTCTGGTGATCGAGTGAGATGGCAGAACATGACCGCCCACGCTTACCGGCATGGTACATGATGGATGGATGGATAACAAGGATTCCTATAATATATAAGAAAGGACAGTATAACAAGGATTACTTTAGCAAGGATTCATATAACACGGATTACTATAACAATTCGGGACGCTCCGTGGCGATGTGGTCAAGCCGTCTACCTCGCGCTCCGAAGGTTGTGGGTTCGATTTCGGACCGCGTCTTTCGGTTAACGAGTGTATTTTTCTCGGACACTCCTGGGGGTCTTCGCTGGAGCTACGGAGTTCATGCTGTGTGCGACGTTTTCGGCAGCCGCCCTGCTGAAAGAGACCAAGCCGTATGGATAAAACCGTGCAATGAAGTCGATCCTCTTTAACTTTAAGCGACTTGTTTTTTCACCTATAACACAGATTACTATACCACAGATTAATATAACACGAATTAATATAAACGAAATACTAAACACGGATTATTATAACAAGAATTACTATTATAAGGGACAGTATAAAAAGGATTACTGTAACAAAGGAAATATAGCACATCAGTGTAGCAACTGCAACAACAAAGACTACAACAACGGTGAGATTACCATTGAAACAACGCTCGCACTTGACAACCCTCCTGACACGTGTAACAACAACAACAACAAACACAACAACAACAACATAGACAACAACAACGGTGAGATTATCATTGACACAGCGCTTGCCCGTGACACCCTCCTGACATGTGTAACAACAACAACAAACACAACAACGACAGTAAGATTACCATTGACACAGCGCTCGCCGGTGACCCCCTCCTGACATGTGTAACAGGCTCCAGTGCGGGGATCACACCTCCCCTGGTAACACCCACTACCACAGGGCAGCGAGCACTTTGCTCCATACCTGCCCGTGGGGACAGGCAGGTGAGCAAGCTCCGGTCACTGGACTACACTCCTCGCCAATTGTACACGAACACGGGTTGTTACACTCCAGTCCGTGCATGCCTTTACGGCAGGACTCATCTAGAATACAAGTACATATCTGTCCAATGTGATGTCAAAACCAATTGCCTTTAGGGCAGATATCATCTAGAAAATTACGACCTGTCTAGTTAACTCCAGCGGTAAGATAACACAATCCCACCTGAACAAAATAATCTGCAGAAGCTGCCAAATCATCAAGACAATGCTCTAACTGTCCGGCTATGGGAGATAACCTTATATACATCTATAATCTAAATAATATTTTATGTACTATTTATCGATAACACTGGTTTACACTCACTGTTTGCCTTAAAATGTATAGCTGTTCTTGTGTAATTTTGTGTTGCTGATTACCAAAAAAATAAACGTAATCAGTCTTTCCCCCTATCTGCTCTACATTTTGAGATAACTAATAATGACCGTCTTTGTGGGGAAATTGTTATATACAAGCCTAGAGTTAGGTGACATCAGTGGCATTTTGAGATAACTAAGAATGACCGTCTTTGTGGGGACATTGTTATATACAAGCCTAGAGTTAGGTGACACCAGTGGCATTTTGACTGTAATCTGCATTCTTATTATATACAATTAGTGTGCATTTATTACTTTCATATAAGACACCACATATGTATTAAATCCTTATCACTTGCATTTTGTTTATCAATAGTCAACACAGAAAAAGCTTCTTTTCAAGGACTTCCTGGAATGTGATATGCAAGGACGGTCACGTTTAAGGGTCCAATAGTAATATGCGATAATGTGAGCATCCCAAAGTTCCTGGAATCACTCTTCCATTTTATCTATATCTTGGTGAAATCTTTCGCCTTGCTCCTCACTACAGTCGCTAAGATGCTCGGGAAAGAACTGTAAATGGTTATGGAGGTAGTGCAATTTTATGCTCATGTTGCATCCATGCTTATAAAAACTCGAAAGCATGTTTTCAACTAGTCCAGAATATCAGTTATCAGTTATCAGTTATCAGTTATCAGTTGGGGTATCTTCGTTGCACTCCGGACATGTCCATAGGTGCTCAGATCCCCCCCCCCCCCCCCAGCATATACATCAGCGTCCGGTGGCTAATAGTGCCAGTTCTGTGTTGGTTGACGAGGCACTTTGTTTTCCCGATGTACCTCTCGCGTCTGGCTGTGCCGATTCTTACTCCCAGGTCTTTCATCCTGGACAGCGATGTGGAATCACTGACGTCAAAATCCTCTGTTCTCGCCAAATCTTTAAGGACGTTAATAACATCGGCACGATCCATGGGCTGGCCATCTACAGGGGGTGCAGAGCCAGCCAGTTTGTCAGCTCCTTCATTTCCCTCGACTCCCGCATGTCCCGGGACGAATATGAAGGTGACTTTACGGACAACAGACTTCCGCAGCGATTCAGTCCACTGTCTACGTACAGATCCAGCTTCGACCTTCTGAATCATGCTCATTGAATCACTTAGTACACACACGTTGGTATAATGCTATGATTCCAGCCATATGAAAGCCTGTGTAACTGCCATCACCTCCATCGTCATGCTGCTCGTGGTCATAGAGTGGGCACCACTGGATTCTTGAACGGTTCGGCCCGCTGAACGGGCTGTAAAAGCCCATGTACTTCTCTGCTGCTTTACAACAGATCCATCTGTATAGATGAGCACTTCGGGGCTATCTGAGTGTTCATAGATGAGCGCGTTAACCTCTGCATTGACAGCGGCAGGGTTCTGCTCTCTGCACCGTCTGTCGAGTGTGATAATGCAGGAGAAAGTGCACTTAAAGCCTGGAGGCACCGGCACCCATTCCTTGCCGGGGTTGATACTGGTAAGACTGCAGACCTGTCTGACGACATCTTCCGCCCGACCCATCCATGATTTGCCCCTCTTTAGCCTGTCACCCTTTTCTCTGAATATAGCGTCATGCAGAGGGTGCTGCTCATCTGCACTTATTTTTAAGTATGCACGAGCTCTCCTGATCTTGATCCTGTGTTCCATTGTCGGGAAGTCAAGGAGGTATCTCATTGCTACACAGCTGTTGTCTCTCGTGCAGCCCAAAATGATGCACATGGCTTCGTTTTGTACCTTTTCGAGTCTTCCAATCTGTGTAGGGCTGACAGTGAGGATGGCCAGGGCATACTCGATGCGTGACAGTACAAGTCCTTGGAACAGAAGTATTAGCAGTCTTTGCTCGATATTGGCAGTCGCCATGACTCTCATTGCTGACAAACCTTTTCGAGCCTTCGTTATGACATAATCGACATGATCCCTGAAGGACAGGCTACGATCAAGCCTCACGCCAAGATATGTCATTGACTGGGTTCTACTCAAACTGCTCCCATCTATTCTTACTGCCGGCAGGTCTGTTTTCACAATATGGTTGTTTAGTGAGAACCATGTAACCGTTGCCTTTGCAGAGTTGACAAGGGCATCGGCTTCAGCACACCATGAGGAAATTCGATCTAGTTCGCCCTGCATATCATTGGCAACCGCCTGTCTATCTCGACCCTGTCGATAAACGAGGATGTCGTCAACGAATGAAAACTTTCTGCATAAATTAATTAAAACAAGTACCATCTTTGTTCAGTGCCTTAACAAATTGCTTCATCAAGCAAAGTTTTATATATAATGGTGGCAGTTGAACTCTTTTCCTATTAATGGGAGGCTTTTTGATAATATTTTTTTCCTCCAACTTTAAATTCATCTCTCAACATCCATTATTTCTTTGTCCAATGCGAATCTTTTGCCCTGCTATCGCACAAACATATAAAGCATGGATATTTGGTGAATCCACTTTGCTGGCCAACCAAGAAGTTCATCATTTTGAGTTCTGTCCAAACCATAAAGTTACGTTTAAAATATTATAATTTTTCCAGAACCGTGCATACTCCCCCTTCATTGTAGTAGAATGAGCAAATGTAATTGTGCAATAGTTGTGTATGATTGATTGATTGATTGATTGATTGATTGATTGATTTAAGAACCGACATCACAGCATTCGGGGCATTCCCATAAGCGCTTCACCCCCCATCCCCAGCAGCCAGCAAAGAGTTCCAACACCGATAGTACCAGTAGCAATCTGATTATATGTCCGTCTCGCCTTTCCTCTGAACGTGGAGCGTCTGCCAAATCCTCTCGTCACTCCTCGCTGTCTCATTCTTGCCAGACCATGGTGATCCATTTGCTCTTCCGAGGTGTACACGTGCTCCCACAAGGCCGCAACTACGTCTGCCTTGTCATGCATTAATATTCCACCAAGTTTTGCAGAGCCAGCCAATCTGTCCACCTGTTCATTCCCCAGCACACCGGCATGCCCTGGAGAAAAGATCAAGACGATACTTGCCACCCGTGACCTCCGAAGCGAAGCAAGCCACTCTGCCCGAAGCTTGCCTGTCCTCACCTTCCTCAGCATGCTTTCTGAGTCAGTTACAATCACGATGTGTGTGTGTGTGTGTGTGTGTGTGTGTGTGTGTGTGTGTGTGTGTGTGTGTGTGTGTGTATCGTATTCTCCATCCAGCGGAAAGCTGCACTGACCGTCTCCACCTCCATTCTTAAGCTAGATGTTGTGGTATCATATGCCAGGCTCTCCTGCACCAGACGTCGACCCTTAGCTTTTGCTAAGAACCCCCAGGAACTTCTCCTACCTCTCAACACCGACCCATCTGCGTAGATAATCACAACACCCGAGCAAGCATTATGCTGAAATAGTTGCTGGATTTCCACTTCCCTGGCCCCTGCTGGCAACTCCCTGCACTCCCGGCTCAATGTGATTATAACTCTGCACAAGTCTGACTGCTCCGCTGGCACTCTGACCCACTCCTCTCCTCGCCTAATGTTCTCCAAGGGGCACACCCGTCAGATCGTATCCTCCGCTTGAAACATCGATGATTTCCCTCTTATCAGTCACTGACCCTTAACGGCGTCCACCGCCTCATGCAACGGGTGATCTGTGTCTGTAGCCACTCTGAGGTATGCCTTCACCTGCATCACCTTGAGCCTACCAGCAACAGTTGGTAGACCAAGAATGTAACGCATACACACTACTGGGATGTCTCTAGTGCATTCCAGAATGACCCGCATAGCTTCGTTCTGTATGCGCTCTAATTTCTGCAATAGTTGTTACCATTGTTAAGAGAATACCTTTCAAACTTCATTTAGAGCTGTGACTAAAAAGTCGCCACTCATCTGGTGTATAAATTACGCCCATTCCATTTACACGATCTCCTACAGTACTACAAAACACAAGGTTGCTTTCTTTACAAAAGGATGGCTCTGCTGCGATAAAATGTAACCTGTGTTTCAGCAATCAGTAATTTTAATTCTTTCAATCATGAAGTCAAAAGTTCTGTAGATTTCTTGGAGAGATATAGATCTCGGATTAGATCATTCAGTTCACGTTGATCGAAGCATTGAGCAGCTGGAAAATCATCTTAGAAATCATTATCACTGTCACTTGTCGTTCATCATGCCACAGCTGTTTCCTCTTCTAGCAGGGAATCGAAATCTGACTGAAAGTTGGAATTTATATGTGATCTCCGTGTAGAACAGGTCGTCAAGCAGAATCGAAATCTGAATGTTTCCATTTTTGCGATTTTCCATTAATTCCTGTAATATTGACAACACAGAAATAACTGTTATCATTGTGGTTTTGGGGCAGTTTCATTTTGTACAGAAATAGATAGCAATGCCCCCCCCCCCCCTCCTCTCCCAGAAAATATAATTAAATACACACAAGTCTGTATTTAAAAAAAAACAAAAACACTAAAGCCGCTACAGACAAATAAATGTGGTATTTGGATTTAGAAGGTCTCATGTTTGCAAAATAAGGTATGTAATCCTGTAATGATGTCACCAAACCCGCACTTCACATCTAAACACTTCTAACACAACATTGTCATAAACATAGACACTTACCCCAACATACTTCCACCACAACATATAGTCATAGACATAGATACTTACCCCCACACACTTCTAACACAACAAAGTCATAAACATAGACACATACCCCCATAAACTTCTAAAATACATAGTCATAAACATAGACACTTAATCCCATACACTTCTAAGACAACATAGTCATAAACATAGACACTCACTCCCATATACTTCTAACACAATATGGTCATAAAGATAAACACTTACCCCCATACACTACAAACACAATATAGTCATAAACATAGACACTCACCCCCAAACACTTCTAACACAATATATTTATAAACATAAACAGTTACCGCCATACACTTCCAGCTCGCACAACACCAAGGAATTATTCTGCGTCTGGTCGCGTGTTGATCCCACAACCTCCAACCTAACCACTGGGCGCTCTGACAGCACGGGCACAACATAAACTTCCTGTGGTTGTTCTGACCGTTCTGTGTGGCTAGCGGCCATAAACCCCATTTGAGTGTAGGTCCTAACAGTAAATCGCATCATCTTTGTCGTATCTGCAACAAATATAGTGAAGCTCAAAACAATGTTTTCCCAGTAGTGAATTTGAATAACGAAAACACAAATAATAGATTGTACGATTTATTGCCTGGCATATTTCGCTTGAATTACATGATATTCAGTTTTAAATTATCGTGACTGGCAATTCCAATTACTGTGTGAATATGTGTGTTGTATATTTCAGCTAGAAGGATTGATCTAATTAGTTTATGTTGTGTGATTTCTGCAGAACCCACATGACGGGATGAGGCGAAATATGCCAGGCAATAAATCGTGCAATGTAGTTTGTATCTCCGTTATTCTAATATAATACAATACAAAAGACTGGGTGCCATGGTTCAAATAATGACATGGATCAGTTATGCCATAACCCGAATTAGATGAGGTCAGAGATTATGGCGTTTTCAGGAAATGGACATCTGAATCGTGAAAAGAGGATATTTTTCACACAGCATGGAAACGTTGTGACCCGCTTTGTGGTTAATAGGAAATGGGGTCCGGACAATGTCATTCACGGCAGTGGTTTCGTGGAGTACGGACCTGCTGAGAAAAGAGTTGCGGCCATAATTGTGCCACTCTTTTAATCTAGTAGCTGTGGTAGGATATGTGATGTAGATTGTGGATTTATCGTTGAATATATGGTTGTGCATTGACGGTGTCCATCTTAGCTTGTACAGAACAATATAAGTACAAAAAGACAATCGGCGTCCGAGTTACACATATTACAGTTGTGTTGAGTGGTGTTCGTGGTGAGTTGGTGTGTAGAATATTAGTGTAACCATCAGCAAAGTTATAGTGCTGAGAAAACGAACACGGTGCCGACTGGAGGAAGATGAAGTAAAACTTCATGCCCCTATGAATACGGGCGCAATGGAATTTACCACTACACCACAGTCGCTCAGTGATTACTACACTCCAGAGGCTCCTTGGCAAATGCACAACAGACCTTGACTGCAGTAACATCGTTGAATTTGAGCAGAATTCAGCGCAGCACCATCGTGTAATGTCCTAGCCTGTCGCAGGACATATTGACGGCCTTGATGGTGATAGTAATTTTACTTGCTCGATGTTCACGAACCGCTGGATGCTTTTTTCCACCTCTCACAAGCGCTGTCTCGGCCTAACTGAAGATCTGGTTGTTTCGTGCTCGTGACGTCACCTCCGTCCCGTCACGTGGTGTTTTTGAGGTCATAGCCTCGTGATTGCTTTCCCTTTCTTGGGTTCGTCGTTGTACAGCTGAACTGTCATCACTATCATCCGTGTCTTATACTATACCACGTTTTCGTGGTGATTGTCGCTAATCTATAGTTAACTCTTCACTAGCCTATTCCTGTCGACTGCCGCTTGTAACGTATACCCTATTTTGGTAGTGTGCCACCCCCTTTTCAAAAGGTGCAACCATTTTGACAGTCAGTTCGGTCTTTTTACACTTGACATGTAACATAATTTATACTTCGTGGTCTTAAAGTGTCATGCTATTGTTTAGTTCCATCACACACCTCATTGCATTTTCATAATAGGTTATAATGATCTTCAAGTAAACACATCACAAAATAGAAAACATAAATTATGATATATGTCGGACACGCGCTTCCTAGTGCCTACATGGACGGCGTGTACCTCCAGTCTCCTTTATATCAGAGCACTGGAGCGTAACATTGCTATGAGTTTCAAAATATCCCCTGGACATCCTCATGTAGTTCTTCATTCATGTTTAAGCATGAGCATCTTCATCCCTACACAACCCATTACGCTCTGGATGAAGGCACGTTTAGGAGATATCATTACTATCTCCACCATGAATGCTTCTTAGTATGTGGAATCTTTTATATATATTTTTTGACCTTTTATTCCCGTCGCATTTGACGTTTTGTCAATGTAGGTTACCGTTTGACTCTCATGTGATCTTCTTCTTTGATCTGTGGGATATGCTGCCTCAATGCATATCTTTCATCTGCTTTGTAGACTTGTAGGCTTTTTTGTATCTTTCGTATCTCCCCATTATTTGATCCTTTAACATTATATTCTTCTATATTTTCTAACTCTCTATGTGATCATTACTTCTTGTACACAAATGTAAATATGTTAACAAATATCAATGTGTACACCAATGTCGATCTGTACACTAATGTAAATATATTCACAAATATCAATGTGTACACCAATGTTAATCTGTACACCAATGTCACTATGTACACCAATGTTAACATGTGCCCATACACATACATATATAGCAAAATTACAAAGTCATAAGCAATGTACATATTGTCGATAATTCTAACATACATTCTTTCTTTCAGTGTAATTTGGCTATCTTGCATTCTTATACATATATACCTTTGTTGTTGGTTGTGACCTTATGTCATATTTCGTTGATTGCTTTAAGCTTGAGCGTGTTCGTAATTCTTTTATCTTTCTGTGTGATTCGTTAGTAAATCTTGTCTTTAAGTCTTATTGTCTTGTCTTTTCTTTTGCCTTTAGTATGATTCTCGCTTCGGGTGCGAGAGGTCCCGGGTTCAACTCCCGGACCAGCCTCCAGTGCCAGAGAGCCACTGGAGTGTAGGAGCCACTGAAGTGTAGTAATCACTGAGCGATGTGGTTTAGTGGTAAATTCCATTGCGCCCGTATTCTTTAGGGTATGAAATTCTACACACCAACTCACTTCGAACACCACTCAACACAACTGTAATATGTATAACTCGGACGCCGATTGTCTTTTTGTACTTATATTGTTCTATACAAGCTAAGATGGACACCGTCAATGCACAACCATATATTCAACGATAAATCCACAATCTACATCACATATCCTAACACAACTATAAGATTAAAGAGTGGCACAATTTTGGCCGCAACTATTTTCTCAGTATGACCGTACTCGACGAAACCACTGCCGTGAATTACTTTGTCCGGATCTCACTTCCTGTTAACCACAAAGCGGGTCCCAGCGTTTCCATGCTTTTTGAAAAGTATTCACTTTTCACGATCCATGTGTCCATTTCCTGAACACTGCCATAACCTCTGAACTCATCTAATTCGAGTTACGGTATAACTGAAACATGTCCTTATTTGAACCATGGCACTGGGCATAAGTCATAACTCAGACTGTAAGAGTATGTCACAGACATCTGATATTGTGTAAAGTGTTTATTCATGTTGAATATAGCCATCACATGAATGGACACGAATATGTCTTCTCTTAACTGAGATGAGGAAAAGACTGGGAATAGAACACTATTTAAAAAAAAAATAATAAATCAGTCATTAATAATTCAAGAATAATGATAATTATTAGAAATAAATAATTAATAATTCAAGTATAATGGCAATATTTTATCCACTTATTTTAAGCATTTCATTGTCAGGAGTCTCTAACCCATTGTCCGGAAGGATAATATGATGAGGTTTGAGGTTGGATGAAGAATGACTTGGGCGATGAATTGGATTAAGGAAAGAGTTGCACAATTCGTCGACCACTCTCTCTAGCCAGAGTCCATCTGAATCCAAGGGAAAAACAAGTCAAGATGGCTGGAGAACAATATAGGTGCCGTGGGTGACCAGGGCGAGCTACGTGCCTTTCCGTGCTCAATACGTTCCACAATGCTTTTCATGTAAACGCTGTCTTACCCGTTAAACCATCAATTATTTCTTCTGTACAGTCTGCCGAATTCTGTTTTTACATGTTAGGTAGGCATACCCTAGTTCACCGATTGGTTTGACGCCGAATCGGTGACCCACGCTTGGTTTAGTCTGTTTCAGCTGTTGCCTGGGAGTGGCTGCTTTCGCATGTTTAAAACTACTAGGAGCCACAGGTGTGAGCAGGATGTCAGGCTTGAACCAATGTCGAATGAGACAATATGATAGGTGCAGGAGAATTAAGCTTGAGAGTAAACATCAAGTAGACAACACTAATATCAGTTGGGGGACTCTTTGATGGTTCACTAAGACAAGTATAGAGAAGTAATAAGACAGGTAATAAACACACATGTATTGCTTGGCGCTCATAGAAGTAGAAGGAAGATTAGAGGACGCACTAGACAACAGAAAAATTGGAAGCTATAGTTAAAGACCGAAATTCGAACCTGTACCTATAAATGCCGACAGCGCCTCGCTCAACGAACAAGTATATATCGACGTATGACCAGCTAGAGACCTCTAAAATAGGTGTCTTCATTGGCCAGGTCTATCATCCACATGAACCCACAACTATAGAATATGAAGGAATTCGTAGCTAACCATTAAAGCAGAATCATCTGTCTCAGAATTTTATATTAAACCAGCATAGGTCGAATAACACACATTGCGCCGTAATGCTGTTTCCATTATATTAACGAAATAAATTGGAGAACTTGGTAACAACTGGAAAGATCGAGGGGAAGAGAACAAGGGGAAGACTGAGAAGTAAATATCTGGATGGCTTGGCCACGCGGTATGATTGAGACAAGAACACTGAGCTTATCCACGACTCTGGTGATCGTGTGAGATGGCGAAAAATGACTGCCTAAGCTTATCGGCATGGGTCATGATGAAATGAAGCATAATAACGAATATTTCAACAAGAGAAATGATACAACACACTAGACCAACACCTGCGTTGTACACCAGAGCTCTGAGCAGTTTCTTCGGCCGGTTGAAATATAGAGACCACTTGGGCTGCACCTCACTGTTGGTGCGAGCACAGGACGAGTTCACACCCTGGCCAATCCTTAGTCCATCGACAGCTTTAGACGCGGACGACGCATTGCTATATGTGCTTGACTGGTTCACTTTCTGCCGAAGTGCAACGTTGCGGCCTGCAATATAGAAGATAGTACTTCTGGGATATGAATAATCGTACTGAAACACTGTAAATACTAAGTAATTTAAACATTTTAAACAACATTTGAAACATGAAATAACAGAAATGGGAATTCCCGTGGAGGGGGGGGGGGGGGGGAACCTATTGAGGGTATATGAAGTTCTAAGACCATTGCATGTTTTTAGGACCTGTTTACGCAGGAATAGGTGGCCAGTGTTTCCTCTCGTAGCGAACGGCGACTGAGGAGATCGAATTCTCGTCCGATCGCGGGCATGCTATTCTTTACGCAGCGTTCCAGCTATTCCCAAGGGCGCCCGATGAAGAAGATGAAGACATGCATGAATCTGACGACAGACATCAGAAGACAGTCTGCATCCGCCGTTCATAATATGCGAAAAGAAGAAAGCGCAAATTTTTTCCCGATGAATGAAACATAAACAAACCAACAAGAGATACAGACTATCAATGCGAGGAGACTCCATTCCACAATACCATTTATTCATGTTAGTTGCTTGTCCTTCACAGTACATCGCAGTCAATCCAGCAATTTGTTACAGCTTTCTGGCCTATCGACACTCTTACCACTGTATGAAAACCAGCGCGAGCGGTCCGCTGCCAAATAACCTGCAGCTGTGTTTCGAACGCGGTATGAGGGATTGCGAATCACGTTTGTAAATCCGTTATTTCAGATTGACTCGAACATACAGATAAAATGAACGTTCCCACGAAAGTATTTGTCATCAATGAAGGTTTTGATCGACACCTTTGCTTATATTTATTGCATCTTTCCTTTTGTCAGCTTTGTTGTTAAAATTGATGTTCTTTGGTTTCCCTATAGCATTAAGAGTCACGATGGCAGAATGGTTAGTGTACTGGCTTCTTACAACTCGGTCAACGTTCCGTCCCCAGCGATAACAATCTATTCTTTATTTTATCAACGACTGAAATGGCGCAGTGCAAATTAGTACCGGAATATTGTAAGAATTTCATGGACAACTGTCTGGGAAGAGAGGGTGCTGAGAAAGGGCACTGCCTACCATATCTCATTATTCCCTGGTCTGTAACACATGGCAGTCTAAACGTGCATATAAGAATGGCCTGCGACTTGTTCTGCCTGTCATCTCTAGCGTCCAACATTTAACAACGGAATGAGCTGTAAATGACCAGAAACTCTGGACGACACTCAAAACACCATGGAAAGGCCAGAGGTACATATAGTCAGACTACTATCGATACCATTAGTATTGGGACTCGTCGCTGGTAGTAGATGAGCACGTATGGGAGTGTCCCGAGTGCTGTGATGTCGGTTTGTGATGTCGGTTCTTGACTCATCCCAACTCAATTCAACTCTTGAGTTAAAGGTTATACTGAATAAGTAAGTAAAGTAAATGGCACCTTTGCGCACCTTAATCCACGCATTAGACATAGAGTGCGAAACCAATGTTTATATAGACCAGTGGGTGGTATAGCAATATCGCGCCAAAAACTCCAATAGCCACATCGAAAAGTCTAACCTCCACTGATGTAAACGGAACAAAAAAACGGCGCTGTTTTGCCTTCCAACCTCAGGTCCTTCAGCATCGAACTGGCTCCACACAGGACGTCTACGGTGAGTCGATTGACGACAAACCTGGTCTCATTGAGGCAAGGGTTGTGTTTGTCTGTTGTCACAACAAAGTTGAGCAAGTATTCTGGAAGAAGAGAAATTGTTCACAGCATCTTCATTTATAGTATACTCTCTCTCTCTCTCTCTCTCTCTCTCTCTCTCTCTCTCTCTCTCTCTCTCTCTCTCTCTCTCTCTCTCTCTCTCTCTCTCTCTCTTTCTGGTTTTTCTTCCTCCTCATTCTCATCTAAATTTACTTCTCCCTGTTTCAAATGCTCATCTTCTTCTTCTTCTTCTTCTTCTTCTTCTTCGTCTTCTTCTTCTCTCTCTTCTTCTTCTTCTTCGTCTTCTTCTTCTTCTTCTTCTTCTTCTTCTTCTTCTTCTTCTTCATATCCTTCTCCCCCCCCCCCCCCCCCCCTCCTTTTCTCCTTCGCCTCCACCTATGATTGATCATCATCTTATTCTTGATTTTCCGTCGCCTTCTTCGTTGTCAAGAGCCGTCTCCTTCGTCGTCTTTTTCCTCGTCTTCTCTTCTTCTTTCTCATCTACCTCCTACTCTATATCCTCGTCTTCCTGCTCTTCATACCCTTCATCTTCACTCTACCCTTTTTCCTCTCCTCTTTCGCCTCGTGCGCCTAATCCTCTATACTTTCGTATTCCTCATCCTCTTCCCTTTCCTCCTTCTCGCTCCTCATTCGAGAGAAGTGTTTTACACCAAGTTATTCACCCCGCAAGGCAATGTGTGTTTACTTGAGCATGCACACGTACCATATGGACTTCTTCTACAGAGATTCCACACAGGGTACATACATTGTTTCCACAAGTGTTGCTAGATGTGGGGATCAAACACTCTCCATCTGGGTGTGGAAGGGAAGTGAAACCACCATAGCATCTTCAGAGCAACTGGATGTGGAATGTAACTGGAAGCCATCGTATGATCGTCAAAGGAATTGGATGGACAAGGTAAGTGAAATCATTGTAACATTGTCAGAGCAACTGGAAGTGGAAGGTAAGTGATAGCCATCGCATGATCGCCACAGCATCTGGATGTGGAAGGAAAAGTGAAAACCATGCTAACATAATCAGAGCAACTGGATGTGGAAGGTAAGTGAAAACCATCCGAATGTCGTCACAGCAACTGTAGGTGGAAGGTAAATGAAAGACATCGTATGATCATCAAAGGAACAGGATGTGGATGGTAAGTGAAAACTATCATATGATCGTCCCAGGAACGCAGAATTTAGGGTTTTGAAGACTCATTACAACGAGTACAGATGGAGATGCCACTTTAATTATAATGATGATGGCAAATGACTGCAACGAGTGAATGGTAACTACTGTACTGTCCAGCCACATAGTTAACCGTCTACAATTGTACACAGCTGGTCCTCTTACTTGGGTCCTTGACCACCACTCTGAACCAGGATACTGGCATGCTGGAGACAAGAGCTATGTCCACCGTCGTGGCTCCTGGGTCTGGGTTACACGTGGAGTCGTTGCCGTCTCGTGGGAACTTTGAAGAATTTTGTGACGCATGGCTGGCAGCTAAGTCCACTGAAATGGAAACAATGCTTCTGAGTCGTTCTTTCATATATAACGCATTGTATTAGATTGGCTATTCTGCATGTGTCTCACGTGTGATTAGCTATTCTGCATGTGTGCCACTCAACGCCTCACGTGGGATTGCTATTCTTCGCGTGCACAACTCAACGCCTCACTTGTGAATGGCTATTTTTCGTGAGCACCATTCAATGTGTAATTGGCTAGTCCTGTTGTGAACCCTCAATGTCTCACGAATGACTGGCTATTCTTCATGTGTGCCACTCAACTTGTCACGTGTGACTAGCTATTATTATGGTGTGTACGACTCAACATCTCAAGATTGATTGTCTATTCTTCGTGTGTTTCACTCATCATCTCACATTTGATTGGCTATTCTTATTGTATAACTCTTAACATCTCACATGTGATTTACTATTATTACAGTGTACCAGCCAATGTATGGCTGGCCATTTTTATTGTTTACATCTCAACATCTCATGTGTTACTGGCTATTCTTAATGTATACCTTTTAACATCTCACATCTTACTGGCTATTCTTAGTATACCAGCTAATATGTGATTGGCTACTCTGATTGTATACCACTCACCTTGTCATATGTGATTGGCTATTATTATTGTGTACCACTCACCTTATCATATGTGATTGGCTAGTCTTATTGTGTACCACTCAACATCGCATGTGTGACTGGCTATTCTTATTGTGTACCACTCAACATCGCATGTGTGACTGGCTATTCTTATTGTGTACCACTTAACATCGCCTGTGTGATTGGCTATTATTATGTAAACTCAATATCGCATGTGTGATTGGCTATTATTATTGTGAACCACTCAACATCGCATACATGACTGGCTATTCTTATTGCGTACCACTTAACATCACATGTGTGATTGGTTATTATTATGTAAACTCAATATCGCATGTGTGATTGGCTATTCTTATTGTGTACCACTCAACATCGCCTGTGTGATTGGCTATTATTATTTAAACTCAATATCGCATGTGTGATTGGCTATTATTATTGTGTACCACTCAACATCGCATGTGTGACTGGCTATTCTTATTGTGTACCACTCAACATCGCATGTGTGACTGGCTATTCTTATTGTGTACCACTCAACATCGCATGTGTGACTGGCTATTCTTATTGTGTACTACTAAACATCGCATGTGTGACTGGCTATTCTTATTGTGTACCACTCAACATCGCATGTGTGACTGGCTATTCTTATTGTGTACCATTTAACATCGCATGTGTGACTGGCTATTCTTATTATGTACCATTTAACATCGCATGTGTGACTGGCTATTCTTTTTGTGTACCACTCAACATTGCATGCATGACTGGCTATTATTATTGTGTACCACTCAACATCGCATGTGTGACTGGCTATTCTTATTGTGTACCACTCAACATCGCATGTGTGACTGGCTATTCTTATTGTGTACCACTCAACATCGCATGTGTGACTGGCTATTCTTATTGTGTACCACTCAACATCGCATGTGTGACTGGCTATTCTTATTGTGTACCACTCAACATCGCATGTGTGACTGGCTATTCTTATTGTGTACTACTAAACATCGCATGTGTGACTGGCTATTCTTAGTGTGTACCACTCAACATCGCATGTGTGACTGGCTATTCTTATTGTGTACCATTTAACATCGCATGTGTGACTGGCTATTCTTATTATGTACCACTCAACATCGCATGTGTGACTGGCTATTCTTATTGTGTACTACTAAACATCGCATGTGTGACTGGCTATTCTTATTGTGTACCACTCAACATCGCATGTGTGACTGGCTATTCTTATTGTGTACCATTTAACATCGCATGTGTGACTGGCTATTCTTATTGTGTACCACTCAACATCGCATGCATGACTGGCTATTATTATTGTGTACCACTCAACATCGCATGTGTGACTGGCTATTCTTATTGTGTACCACTCAACATCGCATGCATGACTGGCTATTTTTATTGTGTACCACTCAACATCGCATGTGTGACTGGCTATTCTTATTGTGTACCACTCAACATCGCATGTGTGACCGGCTATTATTCACGGGCACCAATCAATGTTAAGAAAAAGTAAATCAATGACTCTTTTACAGATAATCTATTCCATGTGGCCGTGGAAGTCAAGGGGGCACCACCACATTACATTCCCAAGTGCTCATGGTTTAACACCTATCTGAGCAAGAGACCCAGAAAACCTGTTACCGAGATCTGTGGACACACTTGGGTGCCAGAGCTGTTTTACCCATGACCTGGATAATGATCGATGTTTTTGTGAGATCAGAAGACCAGCATGGGGACTTTTCACCGCAGCCATCGCGGGCAGTTCGGTCCAGAAAACATAATCTTAATCCTCATTTTGCCAATCGGTGTGGAAGTGAGTTCTTTCTTCCACTGCTTCTTTCGCTCTGTATCTCCCAATGGGTCATTTACAGCTCAGTCAACGTCATTCTTGCCTTTGATATCCCACGCCGCTCTGCCCGTGTTCTCCCCATATTACTAATTTGTATCTCTGCCTGACTTGTACTTGTATTCTAGATCTTCCTCTGCTTCTTTTTCTCGGTGGATTACAAAGACAAGTCTATTTACACTATTCCAACACAGTATCAATGCATGTCCTTCCTGCGACAGCACTGTTTCTTCACTTCTTGATTTATTGATGTGTGTTTACTTCTCTCCAAGATCTCCTCATTGATAACCCTATCATCCCATTGTATAGAAGGTCGGCATGGCTTAATGAATACGGACGCATGTTCTCTAAACACCCGATGTAATGATGCCGATGTAGCGGGTTCACCCCTACGCTAGTCAATTGGACTAAAATGTTAACTTCTCGTCCTTGACTTTGGGACTAAATTACAAGTACCTCAGAAGTCGGAGTGGGTTCGCCTGAAAGCTAATCCACATGTAAAATTCAGTCCAGAGCTACTAGATGCAGTGGACTACGCTTGAATTCACAGCAAGCGAGCGCAAAGACAAAACAAAACAAAACCATTGTATTCCTGCTATTTTGCCTAGGCATCATTTAGTGTTTTTGGTTAATCAGTAATCGTTTTCGTTATTCTCAATTTTTCTTCTTTATTAGTATTTCTGATGTTTAGTAGTTCTAATTTATTAATAGTTCTGATTTAAAGTTAGAATTTAACATTCTAAGAAAGAGATCGTGTTACATTTGAAATTACTATGAGGATAACAGATGTTCTACATGTAAACAATATCTGCGACTGTGCTTCAATTGTTTCAGCTTAAATATAATTCATTTATTCACTTCATGCGATATATAAATCTGTAGTATGATTCTGACGAAATCCAGCGAAATATTCCAGGCAATAAACTATGCAACATATTGTTTGCGGCTTCTGTGTTTATATTCTAAGTGTATCGCTAAGTTTAATTCTCCTTACCTTCAACACATTTCCCAGCGTCATAAAAGGTCCTCTTTACTTTTGTATTATTATTTTGATATCGTTAAATGGTCCTCCATCTCTGTCTACACTGCTCCCTCCATGGGTGTGTGGTTCGGTGGTTGGAAGCGTGGTTTCACCGAGCCAGTCAGACATCATTTGCTTAATTTATTCTCTAAATCTAACAATGACTGACTGAGAGAGGCTAATGAAATTAGAACGTTATATTTAACAATAAGAAAGAGACAAACCATTTTCTTTGGTCATGTGATGAGAAAAGAGGCACTGGAGAACATCGTGACAAATAGAAAGATCTAAGGAAGAGAGGCAGGGGAAGACAAAAAGAAATTATACTGGATGGATTAAAACAATGCATGGAGGAATAGCATCAGCAGAGTGGATCCAGAACACCACAAAGACCGAGATCTGTGGAGAGATATGATCGCCTACGCCATCTGGCAGGGTACTTAATGATGATGATGATGATGACCTTTGTCTTTTCCTTGCCCTTTTTTAATCCTAATTGTTGTGATCTCCCCCCGCCCATTCCCATTGTCGTTAGTGTATCTTGCACAAAATGGCATCCCTGGTCATTGGCGACTGCAACACGCCCATGTGGGATGTCAACTGGGGAACAGTATACCAGTGGCGTGACACAGCAAGGGCATTCACCGTACTAACAGCCTGACACAGCAAGGGGATTCACCGTACTAACAGCCTGACACAGCAAGGGGATTCACCGTACTAACAGCCTGACACAGCAAGGGCATTCACCGTACTGACAGCCTGACACAGCAAGGGCATTCACCTTACTGACAGCCTGACACAGCAAGGGCACTCACCGTCCTGACAGCTGACACAGCAAGGGCATTCACCGTACTGACAGCCTGACACAGCAAGGGCATTCACCGTACTAACAGCCTGACACAGCAAGGGAATTCACCGTACTAACAGCCTGACACAGCAAGGGCATTCACCGTACTGACAGCCTGACACAGCAAGGGCATTCACCGTACTGACAGCCTGACACAGCAAGGGCATTCACCGTACTGACAGCCTGACACAGCAAGGGCATTCACCGTACTGACAGCCTGACACAGCAAGGGAACTCACCGTACTGACAGCTGACATAGCAAGGGCACTCACCGTACTAACAGCCTGACACAGCAAGGGCACTCGCCATACTGACAGCCTGACACAGCAAGGGCACTCACCGTACTGACAGCTGACACAGCAAGGGCACACACCGTACTGACAGTCTGACACAGCAAGGGCATTCACCGTACTGACAGCCTGACACAGCAAGGGCACTCACCGTACTGACAACCTGACACAGCAAGGGCACTCACCGTACTGACAGTCTGACACAGCAAGGATATTCACCGTACTAACAGCCTGAGACAGCAAGGGCACTCACCGTACTGACAGCCTGACACAGCAAGGGCACTCACCGTACTGACAGCCTGACACAGCAAGGGCACTCACCGTACTGACAGTCTGACACAGCAAGGGCACTAACCGTACTGACAGCCTGACGCAGCAAGGACACTCACCGTACTGACAGCCTGGTCCGAAGTAGCCAAGCATGCAACTGTCTTTGGTCGGACATTCTCCGTTACGTCCGCAGACCTTGGACCGGGAACAATGACACTTAAACATACAGTTGTAGCCGAACCACCCAACTCCACAATCTTTGGGTAATAATAATAATATTCATAATCATAACAATAATCATAATGATGATGGTGATGATGATGATGATGATGATGATGATGATGATGATGATGATGATGATGATGATGATGATGATAATAATAATCTGTTACTGGAAGATTAACCAGGTCAAAAAATGTGGAAGGGGGATGTTTCGGCCGAAAGTAGCAAATATTGGGAGAATCCGTGGCGTAGTGGTCACGCCGTCTGCCTCGGGCTCCGAAGTTTGAGGGTTCAATTCGGGGCAGCATCTTTCGGTTCACGGGTGCATTTTTTCGGAGACTCCTGAGGGTCGTCGCTGGAGCTACGAGTCCGTGCTTTTTGCGATGCTTTCAGCGCTGCGGAAAGAGACGGAGCCATATGGGATAAAAACCGGTGCAATGATGTAGACTCAGGTAAGACATTTCTCAACTGTGAACAAAGACACATAATTTATTCAGGAAGAACCGACAACCATCATTCGAACGGAGTCGCTATCATCATGTCAAAAAATGCAGAAATATCACTGCTCAGCTGGGAACCAGTAAATGATAGAATCATAACAGAGCGTTACCAAACGCAATATTTCAAGTTAACAATCACCCAGTGCTACGCACCTACCAACGACGATACAGACATCAACAAAGATAATTTCTATGAACAACTAATTGGTACCATCAACTCATCTCCCAAGCACGACATTGTTGTTGTAATGGGTGATTTCAACGCCAAGATAGGGTCTGACAATAAGGGTGTTGAGAGATATATGGGAATTCACGGCTTAGGGGATATGAACCAAAACGGAGAGAGACTACTAGAATTCTGTGAAATAGCAAATCTGATAGTAGCAAACTCTTTATTTCCGCACAAAGATATACACAAAATCATGTGAAACTCGCCTGATAGCATCACAAAAAAATCAGATAGACCATTTTTGCATTAATGCCAAATTCCGTTCATCAATACAAGACGTCAGAGCCTACAGAGGTGCAGATGTTGGCAGTGATGACAATCTCTGCATTGCCAAACTAAAAATAAAGCCCAAGACAATGCACAGATCACCCAGAATTAAGAAAATAAACTCACAGTCCCTACAACCTGCACCCCAAGAGTCATGCCATCAATAGCACACAGGCCGCCTTTATATCCCGGGACAGTCTCTAGTACCCGTCTTAAACTGGTTCGTCATAGGAGCCATGGTTAATTATGAACTTTTTAAACCCGCCACCATAACAGTGAGGAATTATGTGATAGCCGCGATGTTGTGGTTTTACAGAAGAAAGAAGAGAATACAGTGGGCGGATAGCAAGAACAATCCAGAAATCTTGTAAGAAATAAACTCAGAAAGAGACCTGGCTACTTACAGCAAAAGAAAACAGATAAGCTTCTTTGGGCATGTTATGAGAACGGGAATGTTGAAGTATGTCGTTACAACAGGAGTGTTGGAGGTGAAGAGAGGCGGGGGGGGGGGGGGACCAAGAGTGACAATGTTGGTCAGTTTGACATCATGACGTGGAGGAACATCGTATCAGATATGATTGGCAACGAGACAGAAGGCTGCAGACAGACATGATCATCAACGTCACACGGCTTGGACTATAAGAATATTGGCAGTACAAGAGACAGAAGGTTGTGCACAGACATGATCACCAACGTCAAACCTCATGGACTTTAAGAAGATTTATTTATTTGTTTTTTTTTTTCTTCTTCCGGGATTTGAGATTTAACCATTGAGCACAACCCACTACTGGCAACGCTGATCGTATTCAGGTACGAACCTAGGACCTTGTCTACGTCAATTTTATTATTGCTCGCTGGACTTTAAGCCGCCTGGTGTGCCTTGCCAATCTAGAAGACCTGATCATCCGGGGCCATATCGATTGACGGATGTCAGTCGCGGCGATCGGGCAAACTTTGAGCTATAGCCTACTATGGGTGATGTGATATTCTAGTGTGACAATTTGGTTGCGTCTAGGGGTGCCGCGTGGTTTAGTAGTTACACACCCGCGTCACAGTGATCCGGGGTTTGATCCCGGGTCCAGTCAAGGATATGCACTACTGATGAGCTCAAACGAGAGCGAAACTCGAGTCTAGTGCTTCCAAATTGACGTGGACAAGGCCTTAGGTTCTTACCGGTATAGGCAGTTTGGCAGAGCACGAGACAGAAGGCTGCGGACAGACATGATCACCAACGCTGCTTGGACTAAAAGAAGATATATATATATGACGTTACCTTGAGGAATGGCTGGAGGGATGATTGCTGTGCATAAGATGGCAGCAACTTGCCATTGAAAAACTGACATCTCTGCGCTGAGCAAAGCCCTGTGCAGGCACGACAGAAAATATGCATGTGTTCTCACAAACAAAAATGGCTCCTATCATTCACTTTAGGTTATTTACTAACTACATGACATGGTGTTACAACCTGGTGGATGTAATGGGCAGAGAGCTGACTACATGACACTTTGTTACAAACTGGTGGATGTAATGGGCAGAGACCTGACTGCATGACATGGTGTTACAAACTGGTGGATGTAATGGGCAGAGAACTGACTACATGACACAGTGTTACAAACTGGCTTATGTAATGGGCAGAGAGCTGACTACATGACATGGTGTTACAAACTGGTGGATGTAATGGGCAAAGAGCTGACTACATGACACTGTGTTACAAACTGGTGGATGTAATACTAATGGGCAGAGAGCTCATTACATGACACTGTGTTACAAACTGGTGGATGTAATGGGCAGAGAACTGACTACATGACACAGTGTTACAAACTGGCTTATGTAATGGGCAGAGAGCTGACTACATGACATGGTGTTACAAGCTGGTGGATGTAATGGGCAGAGAGCTGACTACATGACACTGTGTTACAAACTGGTGGATGTAATGGGCAGAGAGCTCATTACATGACACTGTGTTACAAACTGGTGGATGTAATGGGCAGAGAGCTGACTACATGACACAGTGTTACAAACTGGTTGGTGTAATGGGCAGAGACCTGACTGCATGACATGGTATTACAAACTAGTGGATGTAATGGGCAGAGAGCTGACTACATGACATGGTGTTACAAACTGGTGGATGTAATGGGCAGAGAGCTGACTACATGACATGGTGTTACAAACTGGTGGATGTAATGGGCAGAGAGCTGACTACATGACACAGTGTTACAAACTGGCTTATGTAATGGGCAGAGACCTGACTGCATGACATGGTATTACAAACTGGTGGATGTAATGGGCAGAGAGCTGACTACATGACATGGTGTTACAAACTGGTGGATGTAATGGGCAGAGAGCTGACTACATGACATGGTGTTACAAATTGGTGAATGTAATGGGCAGAGAGCTGACTACATGACATGGTGTTATAAACTGGTGGATGTAATGGGCAAAGAGCTGACTACATGACACTGTGACACAAACTGGTGGATGTAATTGGCAGAGAGCTGACTACATGACATGTTGTTATAAACTGGTGGATGTATTGGGTAGTAACTGTGAGAGCTAGAGAAATAGAGACAGCAAGAGAGAGAGAGAGAGAGAGAGAGAGAGAGAGAGAGAGAGAGAGAGAGAGAGACTCATGAAGGTCGTCACTGGATTTTCGTTGTTTGTGCCATGTGCGACTGGAATGAGACCGGGCTCTATGGGATAAAACCTGGTGATATGAAGTAGACACCCCCCCCCCCCCCCCTTCTCGCCTGAAAGTCCCCTGATACGTCAAATACTTGTCCATATTCATGCTTCTGCCCTGTTTCCCCCGGCGTAGGCCCAGAACCAACTCGCTGCTAGTGGCCTTCTCTTCTTGTTACCCCCTTCAGCTCGATCGATGTCCTCCCCAGATTAACATTCTCTTGCCACATTCCACATTGAAACTAATGAGCGGAACTCATAACAACACAGATCGGATTTCCTAAAAGAGCGGCAGTAGTAACCGTGAGAGCTAGAATTAGGATTGAGGAATTTAGAAGATTAGGTCGGGACCATTCATTCAGTTTATTAAAGAATAACATATTTAAAATATGGAGTGGCAGTATCAATAACAACCTTGAGCTTGTTAACATTTCCATAGAGATTGTCCTCAAATGGAGTGGATATTTTTTTTTTTAATTTTGTTCTGCTAATGTTGGAAATTCCTGCAACAAATGTTTAGCTGACATTTGATTATTTCCGAAGTTACTTTCATCGGCATCTTTTATCTTTAATGTATTAAGCAATTGATATTTCACACTGTAATGTCCTGTGCGGAGTCTCTAGATTGCTACTTGTTCTGTTCAACAGTTGGTAACAGGCATGATCTTTCAGGTGGTCTGGATGCTCTTATTCCCATTGGGTTCTTTAACTGTGTCTTATAAAGCGATTGGGCTCATGAAAAGTGATGTCTGTACAAGACTGAAGAAGTCTTCCACCTTCCTTTGCCAGTCTATCGTCCTCGTCATAGGTTATGTCTACATCAGGCGGCCGAGATGATCTTCCGATGTTCCTTTGCCAGTCTGTCGTCCTCTTCGTGTCCAGGTATGATGTGTGATATAATTCATTGAAGTGTAACCCTTTTGGATTTCTGACAATGTTCGTGTAGTGTCGCCCTCACGTCAGCTAGTTCTGTTTCTTCCCATCAGCATTAAGACAACTGGACGTCGCATCTGTAAATAGAGCTACGTGTTTCAACTTATGTTTCTGCCATGGGCATTACTGTTGCAGTTTTCAAGACCTCTAACTTCGTACTGGAGGTATTTGATAATTATCCAGATGTCGTTGGCTGTGTTTTCTTCTTTACTCCATGCGTCAGATCCATAGACTTCGATGTCTGCTACGGGAGAAGGAGCTCTTATGGGCAGGACGCGAGTGCAAAGATTGGACGTCACTTATATTAGCCAAAACCAAGTAACCAGCCATGGAAAGGAGGATACTGCTTGTAGAATACGAGTAGAGAAAATGTTTTGCTATCTTACCATACTTGATAACATGGGCGGCCAGTGCAAACGATAAAACAGACGACAGGAAATCGATAATGACATCATTTTGGCGTCTAAGTGTTTACTTTGAGAGTATACTATTGACAATGATGTCATTAAGAACGATGGTTTGTTTTATGATTTGCAGAACTGCCCCGGCTGATTATCTTATCAGAATGAATCTCAATTGCAACGAGAAAAAGGGTTTTGAAGTGTTACATACATAGAACCTGTAATTTTGTATTAATGTGAAACGTGTACGATGAGAAGACAAGATGAAAAACATCTAATGGCAGAGGGGGTTCTGGTTTCTGCGGAAATGCAAAGGCAGAAAAACCAAAGAGCAAGACCCACACAAAGCAAATGAAAACCGTAAATTGGTTAGAGAAATTAGACGAATACAGTCACTATTTTTGGGCACGTTATGGGAAGAAATAAACAGGAGAACTTGGTGACAACTAGCAAGATTGAAGGTAAACAAATAAGGGAAGGAAGATAGGTAAATATCTAAATGGTTTGGCTACATGATATAATCGAGACAAGTTGATCCACGACTCTGGTGATCATGTGAGATGTCGAAACATGACCGTCCGCGCATGATCATCGGCATGGCACATGATGGTGATGATCATCAGAAACGAGGCTACACTTCGCAAGAGAAGCACAAAATACGTCAGTCTGGAGCCCAACAATTCGAAGGGACGCAACACTTTCCGCTACAATGATCTAATTCACGACCAGACGACAGTCAAGGCTGAACCAGACAAAGATGTCAAGGTGCTCGTTTTGGTACCCCCTAGAGGTATTCTCAAACCTTCCATGACCCTGACCCGCGTTAAGCTGAAGAAGACCCCCGTGGCATCATCGCCAAAATCCGCTGAACACTTAGGGTCATTAATTACCGCAAGGGCTTGATCAAAGCGGCCGTTAGAAGGATCTGTGCCATCCTCCAGAGCCAGAAGCATGTAGTCATTAAGAACAAGGCCCAAACTGTAAAAGGGGACTAAGTTCAACGTTCAAAACAATGTATTCCTTTATTGAATTTAAACACAAACGTCATAAACAAAATATGGCACGATTTCTTGTCTGTCGTATTTCGCTGCATCTAGGCCTTGACCACAAGTAGTCTGACTATGGAGTTCATGGCCGCAAGTAAAGTAATAACATGGCTCGAGACACAGACATTCACTCTGGCATGTATCCTTAGTGACTCAATGAGTATGCTCAGGAAGACAAAGATGGGGTGGGTTAGAAGACAGTAGTTAGTGTCTCTGGATTGGTCTCGGCTGGCAAAGGGTAGTTCCGTTTTTGTGCCAGGGCTACCCCCAGAATCCCAAGCTGTGAAACTGTGAACAAAATTGAGCTACGTAATTTGGAATTCCAGGTTGTGAAACTGTGAACAAAATTGTGCTACATATCTCAGAATTCCAAGTTGTGAAACTGTGAACAGAATGGTGCCAGTTATCTCAGAATTCCAGGTTGTGAAACTGTGAACAAACTTGTGGTAGTAGTCTCAGATTCCCAGGTTGAGAAACTGAACAAAATTGTGCTATATATCTTAGAATCCCAGGTTGAGAAACTGTGGACAAAATTATGCTACATATCTTAGAATCCAAGGTAGAGCAACTGTGGACAAAATTGTGCTACTTATCTCGGAATCCCTGGTTGAGAAACTGTGGACAAAATTGTGGTGCATATCTTAGAATCCCAGGTTGAGAAACTGAACAAAGTTGTGCTACTTCTCTCGGAATCGCATGCAGAGAAGATTGGTAGAGAGACGGCTGTATACGTGACGTCACTACCGAGGAAAGCTCTCCCATAGCATACGAGAGGTCTTGAGGTTGGGAATACTGAACATCAGAAAACACAAGGACATGTGGAGTGATCCTTGCTGGTAGATTAGAAGTGATCAATGGAAACGACAATGAACATCAAAATCTCCACTGTTCGACTTATGGACCAGGGAAAGACACTCGGATAAATGCGATGAGTCTGGTTTATGATGTCTGTCAATGATTTTAGAGTTGAAATGAAAGAGCTATAGTAGTCTAGGATCTACAGCAATAAATCTATTAGCAACATCATCACCACCAGCTAACAGCACATACTTAGCCAAATAAAAGCAGTTCCAGCCATTACACTCATCATCATATGCCGTGCCGATAAGCGTATGCGGTCATGTTTCAACATCTTTCACGATTACAAGAGTCGTGGATCAGATGTGTGTGTTTGTCTCGACCATGCCATGGGTCAAGCCATCTAGATATTTACTTCTATACTCCCCTCCCCCCTCCCCCCCCCCAGCCCGCTTCCTGGCCTAGAGGTTAGCGACTTTTCTCCGTAATCTCGTATACTCTCGTAAGTAACGTGACGACGGTGAGAATCAGCAGTGGTTCGAATCGCGTCGGTAACTTACGGGGTATGTGAGCCGGCCGCTCAGAAGGCAATAGCAAACTACTGAGCATAATCTTGCCAAGAAATCAACAATCAGCTGAAAGATGCTGATGTTGACAGCGATGTCCTGTAAAGGATATGCAAAAAAAATTTTTACACCCCCCCTCCCCCGCCCCCCCTCTGTTCTTTTCCCCTAAATCTTACCAGTTATTACCAAGAAGAACCAATGTCATCACATAAGGGGTGATTTCTTTAAATGTTTGACCAACTATAGAAGGCTAATTTTTAAGTTATAATTTTGTATGGCTCACGAACGATGCCATAAATATCCAAATGGTCCTTGGTAGAAAGCAGGTTCCTCGCTCCTGGTCTGGAGGATGCAAAGAACAAGGCTAGGTACAACTTGATGATGTTCACCCTTATATGGCAGGAGATATGTCCATAGATCGTCAACTGGATTGCATCGGTTCTATACGAACGTAAGGCCGACCGTGGCAATGGCTCGTGTGGCTCCGAGCTTTGGTCTATTGGACCAGAGCTGCCTCGGGGATCTGGTATTACATCGGTCATTTCAACGCTTACACAAGCAGGATGGTGTGGATAGCAGCGGTAGGTACTGGACGTATGTGGAGATTTGCCGATGTTGATTTTGTGTACGGATATGGGAGGAAGAAGGGAGAGAGGTATATCTAGAGAAATGCAGGTTGTGGTTGATAACGTGCGTGAATGTTTCAGAGAGCCGTTCTGTCATCGACCCTGGTACAACACCTGGTTTATTGGACAAGGGTTTCGTCCCAAACATCATTGTCAACGGAAGGCCTGTTGAGAGAGAGAGAGAGAGAGAGAGAGAGAGAGAGAGAGAGAGAGAGAGAGAGAGAGAGAGAGAGAGAGAGAGTGGGGGAAGACAGACACACAGAGATAGAAAAACAGAAACAGAGAGAGAGATAGAAACGGAGAGAGACAGAGAGAGAGAGAGAGAGAGAGAGAGAAAGAGAGAGAGAGAGAGAGAGAGAAAAGCCAGAGACAAAGACATAGAAACAGAGAAATACAGACAGAGAGAGAGAGAGAGAGAGAGAGAGAGAGAGACAAATTGACAGAGGTAGAGAGAGACACAGATATAGAAACAGAGACAGAGAGAGATACAGAGAGAAAGAAAGAAGAGAGAGAGAGAGAGAGAGAGAGAGAGAGAGAGAGAGAGAGAGAGAGAGAGAGCGATAGAGAAACAGAGTTACAGAGAAAGAGACACAATTAAATTTTTGGGATTAACATTTGACAGCTGTTTGTCTGTCATACACCACTTGGAGAGGGCGGTGTCAACTCTCAGGAAGGCACTGAAGATAAGGGTGGAGGCGGACATAAACCAGAAATGTGTATACATCCGCTACCAACAGTTCATTAATTTGGTGACTGGGTATGAACTGGGACTGATGACGTGTTGAACAGCCAGCTAGAGAAGTTGGAACGCATGCAAAATGCAGTCATGTTTAGTCTACTATAGACACTCCCATTGTGTGCATGCAGCATGTGCTTGCTCTACCGTTCATGTATGGTTGACACAAGGTGCTGTGGGCAAAGATGTACGTTAGAGGCGCAGCGGACATGGGGTAACCTTTGTACTAGGGATTGGATGACTCCGGGAGACACATATTGAATGGAGGCAGCTGTGGGAGGACACATAATGAAGGGAGGCAGCTCTGTGAGGGCACATGCTCAAGAGACGCTTAAACATGTTTATGAAATTAAAATTGGTTGATATGGATGATGTATAAACCAAACGGAACCAGAAGAAGAGGCCGACCACGTAAACGATGGAGAGAGGGAATAACAAAATCCATGGGAATCTCAATACATGAAACCCATAAGCGGGCACTGTCCCGCTGTTTATACTTCACCTCGACACCGCAAGACAAGAGGAACAAGATGAGATGAGAGATGAGATGAGATGAGATGAGTGCGAGGAAACGAATGGGTCTTGGTGCAGTCCAGCAATGGTGCCTTACGTATAGTGATAGTCGTAGGTGCTCTGACTGGGTGTCGGGAATGATCAGCGGGCGAGACAGAGATGTCCGTACTACAGTCCCTATGTCTTCATCATCATGTGCCATACCGATAAGCGTAGTCGGTCATGTTTCGCTATTTCACACGATCACCGGAGTCGTGGATCAGCAATGTATTCTTGTCTCGACACTGCCAAGCCATCCAGGTATTTACTTCTCTGCCTTCCCATTGTTGTTTCCCTCACTCTTGTCAGTTGTCACCAAAAAATATAATGTAATATACTTAAAACAAAAGACAAATGTCAACGAAATAAGTAAGAATAAAGCACCACGCAACTGTCCGACGTTTCAGTAGTCACTAACTTCTTCATTAGTCTAACAGTGCCCAGGTTTAATTCTATTATTCCCGATTTCCCACTTACACTTCTCCGCATTATTACTGTCCACGGCTGTGGCACACTATAGTTTGTTTACTTTTGTCTGCCCCAATATAAAATTCCATATCTCAGTAACCAACTGAGGGAAAATGATGAGATTTGGCATATAATCTTATCATTATGTCCACCCAACAAAAAAATTTTTGTTCTAGAGATTGTACAGCAGATTTCAAAGTTTGTTTATATGCGGTATTTAATTTACCGGACAGAGAGAGATGAAGTCCATGTTATTACATGTATTACGTCTTCTCAAGGAAACACTAGCGCTGAATAGTTAATTTTCTCGTGGGACATAGGATTGGCCTTATGACAAGAGCCTCGCGTAGAGCCTTGTGTCGTCATCCGAACTGGCGGAAAATTACTGTACAACAAGTTTGTTAGCGAGAAATCACTAGTTTTTCACCAAAACATCAAAGAAATGTCGCCGCTTTTCATGATTTAAGTTGCTTTTGGACCTATCAAAGACATATTCCTTGGGTGGGGGTAAATATAAGACGGCAGGAAACATTTCATAACGATGCGACAGACAGTTTTCAAAATAATTAATCGTGAATGAAGGCATTAATTTCTGGATAGACTATATGCCTTCACCTTCCCCTTTGTAAGCATTCTTATTGAAGTGATTGTGTTTTACTTTTATATTCGTGTTCTTATTTCTGTTTGTTTTGTTATCGACAGTGGTTGTGACACGGCAGACCAACTAGCACAGTCATCAAACCACACAAGTAACAAATTACATGGTAAAATACATGTTTATTAAACCTCTACAATATGTTATATGACTTCGTTCTCACACAGAAACAAAAATTAAAGCCAGTTTAGCTAAGCGTTTACGGTATACTCTTCACGTCTGGATATATAAATGATGATGATGGTAGCAAATGTGATGTCAATTTAATAAGGCAGTAACCTAGAACTGGTTACACTATTTATAGCAAATAAGGACATTGGCCGCTGTAGAATGTGGTCATGGGAAACTGGAACAAGTGCACTTTGTTGTTTCTCCACTGCATTTTAACATAACTTCTTTCTGTCTCCGTTGGGTATTGTTTGTGACGCAAAGCCACTGGCATTGTTTGTGACGTACAGCCGCTGGCATTGTTTGTGAATCAAATGTGCAGCATTGTTTGTGACTGAAAGATGCTGATATTGTTTGTGACGCACAGACGCTGTCATCGCCTGTGACGTAGAGCTCGTAATTCACTAGCACTGACACAGCAGTAATAGTCCTGATGACAGAAACCAATCACCCACATACATCCCCATTGCGACAACCTACGTTGGCAGTTGAAGGAGTTCCCCTAACCGGGCTACCACTAGCACCTTCAAGTGTCGTAGACAACTGCTGTTTTTCCAGAGGGGGGAAATGCACCGTTTTATTATTTTCCAGTTGCATTTTCAAGTCTTAATTCAGCTTCATATGATGGCC
>JACEFZ010002693.1:710589-768089 GCA_014155875.1 Cepaea nemoralis
ACATGTTGGGGTATTTTGCACTCCGGACAAGTCCTTCGGTAATCAGAACCTCTGCAACATATCCATCAGCCTCAGGCTGCTAATAGTGACAGTTCTGTGTCGGTTGACGAGGCCTCGCGTTCTCCTGGTGTGCTTCTCGTGTCTCATCATCTTATTTCATGTGATCTTATTTCTCTTGTACCTTTCGGTGTCGAAGTAGGCATAAACAGAGGGAGATTGTCCGTTTATGGGCTTTATATATCGAGATTCCTATATGCGAAGCCCATTAACGGGCACTTTCCCGCTGTGTATGCTCTACCTCGACACGGCAAGGTACAAGAGGTACCAATTCTTACTCCCGTGCCTCTCATTCTAGACAATGATGTGGATTCACTTACGTCAGAACCTCCGCTCTCGTCATCTCTCTAAGGGCGTTAATAACATCCACACGATCCATGGGCTGGCCATCTGCAGGGGATGCAGAGCCAGCTCGTTCATTTCCCTCAACTCTCGCATGTCCCGGAGCGAAAATGAAGATGACACTACGGACAACAGACCTCCGCAGCCATTCAGTCCACTGTCTGCACACGTTTTTATCGATTATTATGATGTGCCTTGCCAGCTAGCGTGGACGATCATGTCTTTCAATGGATTTCGGTCTTTGCTACTCTAAGTCAACTTTGTGATGCTATTCCTCCATGTCAATGTCTCTGTCCATCCAGCTTAACCTCTCTTGTTCTGTCGATGCTATTCCTCCATGCCACCATCTCTGTCCATCCAGCTTAACCTCTCTTGTTCTATTGATGATATTCCTCCATGTCACTGTCTCTGACCACCCAGTTTAACCTCTCTTGTTCTATTGATGATATTACTCCATGCCACCGTCTCTGTCCACCCAGTTTAACCTCTCTTGTTCTATTGATGATATTCCTCCATGCCACCGTCTCTGTCCATCCAACTTAACCTCTCTTGTTCTATTGATGATATTCCTCCATGCCACCGTCTATGTCCATCCAGATTAACCTCTCTTGTTCTATTGATGATATTCCTCCATGCCACCGTCCCTGTCCATCCAACATAACCTCTCTTGTTCTATTGATGATATTCCTCCATGCCACCGTCTCTGTCCATCCAGTTTAACCTCTCTTGTTCTATTGATGATATTCCTCCATGCCACCGTCTCTGTCCATCCAGCTTAACCTCTCTTGTTCTATTGATGATATTCCTCCATGCCACCGTCTCTGCCCATTCAGCTTCACTTCTTTTGGTCTGTTGATGATATTCTTGCATGCTACCACCTCAAACTACCCATCATTATTCTCTTGGTCCGCCCTTGGCTCTGTTTACATACATTTATACATTTTATTCTCGCTACGTGTTGTTTGGTAAGTTGGTTGGCTGAATAGATGGCTGGGCAGATGGTTGGTTTATTGTTTGATTGGTGGGTTAGATGGGTTATTGAGTAGATAGCTGGTTGACTGTTGGTTGATAATTTGATTGGTGGGTTAGATGGGTGGTTGAGTAAATGGTTGGCTGGTTATTGGTTAATTATTTGATTGGTGAGTTAAATAGGTGCTTGAGTAGATGGTTGGATGATTATTTGATTGGTGGGTTAAATGGGTGTTTGAGTAGATGGTTGGTTGATAATTTGATTTGTGAGTTAGACGGGTGGTTGAGTAGATGGTTGGCTGATTGTTGGTTGATTGTTTGATTGGTGGCTGGTTGAGTAGATAGTTGACTGATTGTTGGTGGATGAATTGATTGGTGGGTTAGATGGGTGAATGAGTAGATGGTTGGGTAATTATATGATTGGTGGGTTAGATGGGTGGTTGAGTAGATGGTTAGTTGATGATGTGATTGGTGGGGTAGATGGGTTGTTGAACAGATAGTTGGCTGATTGTTGGTTGATTGTTTGATTGGTAGGTTAGATGGGTGGTTGAGTAGATTGCTGATTGATTGTTGGTTTATTGAATGATTGGTGGGTTAGATGGGTAATTGAGTAAATGGTTGGTTGATTATTTTATTGGTGGATTGGATAGGTGGTTGAGTAGAAAGATGAGTAGATAATTGGTTGTTTATTTGATTTGTGGGTTAGATGGGTGGTTGAGTAGATGATTGGTTGATTGTTTGATTGGGTGGTTAGATAGGTGTTGGATTCGATGTGTTGCTAATTGTTTGTTGATTATTTGATTGGTGGGTTAGTTGGGTGATTGAGTAGATGGTTGGTTGGTTGTTGTTTGGTTATTTATTGGTGGCTTATATGGGTGGTTGAGTAGATGGTTGGTTAATTGATCGTAGACTGTTTGATTGGTGGGTTAGACATGTGGTTGAGTAGATGGTTGAATAGATGGTTGGTTGATTATTTGATTGGTCGGTTAGAGAAGTGGTTAAGTAGAAGGTTGGCTGATTGTTGCTTGATTGCTTGATTGATGGGTGAGATGGGTTGTTGAAAAGATTGTTGGTTGATTATTTGCGTGGTGGGTTAAACAGGTGGTTGAATAGATGATTGAGTAGATGGTTGATTGATTATTTGATTGGTGGGTTAGACGGGTGGTTGAGTAGATGAGTAGATGGTTGGCTGATTGATGGTTGGCTGTTTGATTCGTGGGTTAGATAGGTGGTTGAGTAGATGGTTGAGTAGATGGTTGGTTGATTATTTGATTGGTGGGTTAGATGGGTGGTTGAGTAGATGAGTAGATGGTTGGCTGATTGAGGGTTGGCTGTTTGATTCGTGGGTTAGATATGTGGTTGAGTAGATGGTTGAGTAGATGGTTGGTTGATTATTTGATTGGTTGGTTAGTTAGGTGGTTGAGCAGATGGTTGGCTGATTGTTGGTTGATAGTTTGACCTGCGGGTTAGATGGTTGGTTGAGTAGATGGTTGTTTGATTGATTGGTTGGCTGGTGAGTTGGGTGGTTGAATAGATGGGTGGTTGTTTGATTGGTTGATTCTTTGAATTGTGGATTAGATGGGTGATTGAAAAGATGGTTGGTTGTTTTATTGGTGGCTTTAATGGGTGATTTAGTAGATGGTAGGTTGATTGATTGGTGTTTTAGATGGGTGGTTAAGCAGATGTTTGGTTGTCTGTTTGGTGTGTTAAATGGTTTGTTTAGTAGATGGGTGGTTGATTGATTGATGGGATAGATGGGTAGTTGAGTAGATGATTGGTTGTTTTATTGGTGGGTTAGATGTGTGGTTTAGTAGAGGATTGGTTGATTGATTGGTGGGTTATGTGGGTGGTTGAGTAGATGGTTGGTTGTTTGATTGGTTGGCTGAGTTGATTAGATGGGTGGTTGATTGTTGGTTGATTGTTTGACTGGTGGGTTAGATGGGTGAGTGGGTTAGATGGGTTGTTGAGTAGATGGTTGGTTGGCTGTTGGATGGTTGATTATTGTTTCATTGAATGCTTCGTTTGTTGGTTTGTTGGTTGGTAGGTAATTGGTTAGTTGGTGAGTTGTTTGTGTAGTTGGTTAATAGATTATCACATCAAACACAAGGAGCCATAGTCACATATAAACACTTGAAAGACATAGTCCTTTATTAACAAATCAAACACTCTAAGACGTAGTAACATATAAACAACCACTCTAAGACACGTGAACGCACGGCAACACTCGTTACCTGAAGTACAATACTATACGCGTAGTCACATATAAACAAGTCGAACACTCTAAGACGTAGTCACGTAAAAACAAACACTGTAAGACGTAGTCACATATAAACAAACACTCTAAGACACGTGCACCCACGACAACTCAAAATACCTCTAGTACAATACTTAACACATAGTCACATATAAACAAATCAAACACTCTAAGACGTAGTCACATATACACAAACACTCCAAGGCACGTGGGCACACAACACTCATTACCTGAAGTACAAAACTCTCCTGTGGTGTCGCCATTGCAGGAGTAGCACACTCCAGACTGGGACTCACATTTCCTCTCTGCGCAATTGCTGCTACATTGAAGAGTGCATCCGTGCCCGTATCTGCCCTGGGCGCAGGTAGGTGTGCAGACCCCGGTCATTTGATTGCAGACATCGTAATAGCTGCACGTGCATTTTTTACTGCAGTCCAGTCCATATTGCTTGTCCGGGCACCAGTAGTCTGAGGATAGTTAGAATCTTGATAAACTTCTTGATAGTTATTGCTATACAATGTATTTACTACTGGGTAATTTTTTGTGTGTGGGGGGGGGGGGGGTGCCTTCTTGAGCAGTATTGTCCAGGATCAACTAAATTACCTACCGGTTTGCTAGGCTCCTACATAGTCAGGTCTTTGTCAGATATGACTGAGCTACACTATGACAATAAGTGGTACTACCTGATTTCTGTTAGCACCTACGTATGTCGGTTCACGAGCGCAATTGTCTCGGAGGCACCAGGGAGTCGTCGCTGGAGATACCAAGTTTGTGCTTTGTGCGGCGCTGTCGGTAGGCCTCCCCGTGGAAAAAGACCGAGCCATGTGGGATAATACCTGGTGCGATTAAGTCAAACCCTACGCCTTTAACAGATTCAGTACCACTCAAACAGTATGCATGGACCAAACAAAAATGTATAGCAGAAAATGTGAAGTAGGGGTATGCCACAGTTATTACCTAAATGTTGTTAATATGGTTGCAGACAGGTTCTATTATAACGCAATGACAACATTTCCCCGATATATAAACCCATGGTAGATACGGAAATTCGATTAAGACGATTAAACATCCCATGACACTTAATTATATAAACCCATTTAAACAGTAAGACTCGCCGCGTTGGTGACTTACGGATAAGAGAGCCGGCCGCTCAGAAAGCAATGGCAAACTACTGAGTGTAATCTTGCCAAGAAATCAACAACAGCGGTAAAATACTGGTGTTGACAGCGATGTCCTGTAAAGGATATGGGAAAAAAAAACAAACAGTAAGACCAACATATACATCCAACTGCAGGAACCAAGATGGTGACTCACCGCCGTAAACTTCGATCTCACAAAAGTGCAAGGCGTTGCTCCTGCGTGGATAATCGGCTGTCCCCAAAATCTGTAATTTCACAATTGGTTCTGAAGAGACCAGGCTGACGTCATACACAGGCTGAGGTATTGTGTAGGCGTCCGTATGTCTGCGAACTAGGGCACCCCTGCTGTCGTAAATGTTCACTATAAATCCGAGTAGTTGGTTTGTACCTGGAGTTAAGACTTTAAAAAAAAAAAAAACAACGACAGGTAAATAAGCCGGCTATTTCCACGGCACAATTATCGATATAATTATCTCGGAAAAGTCATAAAATCTGTGGGAGATGCCTTAAAGAGATAAGAACAAGAATCGCCATGGCCAGGGGTGGCGTTTTGCACGACGGAAAACATACTGACCAATAGAAAGGGATTCAGGGATTGAAGGATTTATCTAAGTTATTTCACTTTATGTTGTGTGATTTCTGCAGTATGTACCTGACGAGATGCAGCGAAATATGTCAGGCAATAAATCCTGCAATCTATTGCTTGTGTCTTCGTTTTTAAATAGAAAGGGGTCATTTGCAACGAGAACGAAGAGTGTCGAGGTGCTACATAGAACATGTACATTTGTGTGGATGTGAAGTGTGGAAAATGAGCAGTCAAGCTGAAAAACATCTGATTAGTGTGGAAATGTGGTTTCTTGACAAAATGCAAAGCATACCATGAGCAGACAGAAAAACCAATGACCAAGTCCTACAAGAAACAAATAACAATCATAAACTGATTAGAGAAATTACACGTAAACAGTCGTAAGTTAGCACTGGCCGAATGGATAAGAACGCGGGTTCTTAAACATCCGATGTGCTGATGCCGAGGTAATGGGTTCAACCCCTACACCGGCCATTTGGACTAAATTGTTGACCTATCGTCCTTGACTTCGGAACGTAAAGTATAAGTACCTCTGAAGTCGGAGTGGGTTCGCCTGATTGCGAGGGACACTGTTAATAGGTAAAGCTAACCCACACGCAAAATTCAGTCTGTCACTACTAGAAGTTGTGTATATGGACTATGCTTGAGGTAAAAGCGAGCGAGCACAAGAAAACAAATGTAAACAGTAACAATTGTTTGGTCACGTTATGAGAAGAAACAAAATGGAGAACTTGGTGACAACTGGCAAGATCGAGGGGAACAGTACAAGGGAAAAAACAGAGAAATAACTATCTGGATGGCTTGACCACGCGGCATGGTCGAGACAATAACGTTGAGCTGATCCACGACTCTGGTTATCGAGTGAAATGGCGAAACATGATCGCCCACGCATACTGGCATGGCCCATGATGATGGAAAATGTTTTACTGATTCATTGCCGAAGGATTGTATATCGCCAACTGTGACCTCCAATTTGGACTTAAGGACGATATATCGCTGCACTAGAGTCATCGTGTTATTTTTTCATTTCGTGGTGTCTTCCGCAATTTTGATGCTCAGTGAATGGTAATTTACATTATAATACTTGTTTACATGTAGGCCCCGCGTTACGTCGCTTCGATTTACGTCTTTTCGGTATAACGTATTTGTCACAAGGTGACATAACTTCATTTTATGTTGCTACGTTCTGCCATAACGTCGTCACCAGTGTTGCATATGCCGCGCCCTTGCGGAGGAACTTGCTAGCTTGCTGAGGAACTACGTAATGCCGCGTAGGTGTTACCGCTGTGGAACGTCTCCTTACTCAGTTGCTGTTGTAAATTCTGCGTTAATGTCACCATTTTACCATGTTGCAGTGCGTTTTTACAGGATTTTATCGTGTAATTCTCCATAATTATGAGTTCGAAGCTCACAGTAAGTGTGCTAGTGTGTCTGGTTGTAAGAGAACCAGGAAAAGTATTACTCTTGAGGTGAAGTTAGATGTGTTACGTCGTTTTGGGACTGGCGATCGGGCTGTTGACATCGGCAAAGTCCATGGTTTACCCCCAACCACAGTAAAAACAATTCGTGCAGATGCTGACAAAATCAAAGAGGGTGCTAAAACGCAACCCCTTTGAGTGCTTCCAAGATCACTTCGTACCAGAAGTACTCTTATGGAGAACATGGAAGCACTATTGGCCGTCTGGATTGAAGACCAGAACCAACGGAATATGCCTGTGAGCAAGATGGTTATCCAAGAGAAAGCAAAGTCTCTCTATGAAGATCTAGCTAAGAAAGCGGGTGAGAGCAGTACTAGTAGTGCTGATGATAGTTTTGGAGCGAGTCGTGGTTGGTTTGAGCGCTTTAAGAAGCGTTCACACCTGCACAACATTCAGACAACAGGTGAAGCGGCGAGTGCTGATACTGCAGCTGCAGAGCGTTTCCCTGCAGAGTTAAAGGCCATGATTGAGGAGGGTGGTTACTCTCCCAAGCAATTCGTCAACATTGACGAGACGGGTCTTTATTGGAAAAGACTGCCACCAAGGACTTATATTTCGAAATATATGAAGACTGCGCATGGTTTTAAGGCTCCCAAAGATAGGCTTACACTTCTTCTAGGTGGCAACGCTGAAGGAGATTTCAAGTTCAAGCCCTTACTGGTGTACCACTCAGAGACACCAAGGGCTCTGAAGGGCTACTCAAAGGAACACTTGCGCGTTACATGGCGTGCCAACAAAAAGGCTTGGATAACAGGAACGTTATTCAAGGAATGGGTAACTGTTTATGCTATTCCTGCTCTAAGGGAATACTGTGCTAGAGAAAACCTAGCATTTAAGATATTGCTGCTATTGGATAATGCCCCTGGTCATCCAGTCAATCTGGACGACTTGTCCGAGAACGTCAAGTTCGTATTCATGCCACCAAACACGACTTCATTGATCCAGCCAATGGACCAAGGTGTAATTGCAACTTTCAAAAGTTATTATTTGCGTCGCACCTTCTCACAGCTCATCAAGGCTACGGACGGTAAAGGTAAGCCTACCATTAAGGGATTCTGGCAGAGATTACAACATCCTCAAGGCCATTGACAATGCGGATTCATGGAGTGAGATAACGTCAGCATGCATAAATGCTGTGTGGCGAAAACTGTGGCCAGAATGTGTGCACGACTTTTGTGAATTTGACGACGTTCATGCTATTCGACGACAGATCGCTAACGTAGCCACTAAAGCTGGCTTTGAAGGGATGGAGGAAGCTGACATTGACGAGTTGCTTGCATCACATGGAGAAGATTTGTCTAATGAGGACCTAATGCAACTTGACGTGCAGAGAGCTCAGCAGGAAGAGGAGCACCCTGTTGCAACCCCCACACCTCGAATGTTGACAGCTGAACGTTTGTCACAATTCTTTCAATTGATTGATGTGGCAATGGACATAATAAATGAGGATGACCCGAACAGAGAACGAAGCTCCAAAGTGTCGAGAGCAGTAACAAGCGGCATCAACTGTAACAGGGAGCGTTACACAGAGAAAAGGAAACATGCTGTGCAGCAGACATTGTACAATATTTTGTTCAAGCAGAGAAGAGCCAGGAAAAGAGGCAGGAAGAGGTTACAGTTTCATCCTTAGATGAAGAAGCAGAATTTAATGCCTCTACGTCCAAATAACCCTACCAATCCCCCTCCGACCCACCTCTATTTAGCCATTAAATGTCAACAACCATTAAAATAAACATTACTGTGGTATACAATACACTGTATTTCATTTAATTCTATGGGAAATAGTGTTTCGCTAAACGTCGTTTCACTTAACGTCTCGTTTTCCAAGAACGTAACCCCGACGTTAACCGGGGCCTACGTGCATTTGATTGTGTACCATGTTTGGTCCATACCTACTTGTTTGTTTAGAACTGAAGCGGTTAAAGACGATCGACTTCATTGCACCGGGTTTTATCCCCTATGGCTCTGTCGCTTTCGGTAGAGCGGTCCCGCCGGAAGCCTAGCACAAAGCTCATGATCCGTAGCTCCAGCAACGATACCAGGGGTTTCCGAGAAAACTGCACTCGTGACCCGCACGACGGAGCCAAGAAATAAACCCACGACTTTTGGAGCACGAGGCGGACTGTTTAACCTCTCCGCCACAAAGACCCCTAACATACACAGGTCTGGTATTTTAACTGATTCAGTGGTATGAGATGATTAATCGTCTGAAGCAACTTCCCGTATCTGTCATGGGCGTATATACAGTAGTTTTTCAAATGCAGTTACCTTTAATTTGATATGTAATACAACATATCTGTGACTATAGTAACACTTTTTAAGTTTTAACTGTGACACACCCATACTTCCAATTTTCCGTCATCCATTTTTGTTTGGTCCAAACCTATTATTTGTTTGGCTGTGAATCGATTAAATAAATGACAGATGCAACAGAAAGTCAAACCAAAGACTTAGTCTGAACAACGGAAACACCGAGTTAATGGTTGTTACAAGGCAAAAGTGTACACACAAATAGAAAATTGCAGTAAATGGAACCATTGTGACTCCGGTCAGTGTGTTTAAGTAGTTTAGTACTTTAATAACTGTGCATGGAAGATGTATTAAGTTAAATGTACTATAGCCCAAGCCAAGGCAGCATTTCATAAGATGAAGAATATTCTCTCCAGTTTACCTTTATCAATAAACATCAGGAAAAGAGAAAAAGACCTATATTGAGCCAATCCTGATGTACGGAAGCAAGTCATGGACAATTAGCAGACAAGTGGGGAATTATGGGGAAGCTGCGGAGATGTGGTTTTACAGAAGAATGATGAGAGCATCGCATTAAACGGAGACAGTCCTAGAGAATGTTGCTACATCGGAAATGTTGGAGGAGCGGAGAGACATAAGGAGACCAAGAGAGAAGACGCTGAACAGTTTGACGTCATGGCATGATGGAAATAGTTGACAATACACGAGATAGAAGGCTGTGGACAGACATGGTCACCAACGCCACACGGCATGGACTATAAGAAGATTGGCATTACACGAGACAGAAGACTGTGGACTGTGATACATGATACATACATGATACCAACGCCACACGGATTGGACTAAAGAAGAAGACGACGGTGTAGGGGATGATAATAACCACAAACATGCGCACCTGAGTTGTACAGAAGAGCTCTCAGAAGTCTAGTTGGCTGATCGAAGTAAAGCGTAAACTTCTGCTGCAAGCCACTGTTTGTGCGGGAGCAGGAGCCCGCCTCAAAGTTTCTGTTCGTATTCCCGTCCACGGCGTTCTCAGCGTCTCCCAGTCTGTAGTAGGTTGTTGACTGGTTCACAAACTGCTTAAGGGCAACGTTGCGACCTGCAAATTAGGGCTTCTAGTTCAAGTTCTGGGACATTAAAAAGCAAGTTTGGGAACATCTACAATCAGATTCATACTAGTTCAATTTCTGAGGCAATTTCAGGATATAGTCTATGTTCACTGGCATTCAAGTTCAATTTCTGAGGCAATATCGGGATATAGTCCATGTTCATTGGCATTCAAGTTCAAGTTTAGGGACATTCAAGTTCAGAGACATTAATTTTCAAGTTAGGGAGATTCAATTTCAGGATTAGGGAAATTCAAATTCTAGGACTTTCATGTCTAGGGACATTCAAGTTCAGGGACATTCAAGTTCATGTGCAGGGACATTCAAGTTCAAGTTCAGGGACTTTCATGTTCAAGTTTCAGGACTTTCGAGTTCTCAACCACAACGCTACCACAGCTCCCAGTGTGTGCGATGTGTCACATTTATACATGTATATGCATGCAGCATGAGAACAAGATTAGCAGCCTGAACTGACAAATTGTATAATGCAAGGTGACTGGCCACGAGTAGTCATTCTGATACTGGACCCTGTTCTGTGGACAACTCTTGCCCATGGTTCTTCTGCATGTGAAATTTAGCGAATGGCATCGCGTTGTGATTGTATTAGACATGCACGAGACAGCAATTTGTTGGTAAGTATCAAGATAAAGTCTACAGAATATCCATCAGCTCCGTGGTTGTGTCAGCATGACGTAAGGGGACGCCTGTCAAGATTAATCTGAAGCCAGGCCTGCACGAAGTAATCATTCAGCTCCGAGACAGGATATCCGCCGTCTGGTTTTGAATGTTTGTATGAGCCTAAACCCTTTGTGTTCATGGCTTCGAACCTCCATCGGCCGGCGGGAAGTGGGCGTGGGGGTGGGGTTGGGGTTAACTGACATGGTCTGCCAGGTACACCCAGATTAAAACGGGTACCATGAAATGATTTGGGAAGTAAAAGCGGTTGTATGATTTGACCTAAACCAATGAGCAAATCCTACAGAAAAGGCAAATACAAAAGGGGCAGGAAACAGTAAACAGATTAGAGAAATTAGTCATAGAGAGTCAAGTCTCTTTGGGCACGTTTGAGACGAAATAAACCCGAGAACTTGGTGACAACTGTCAAGATTGAGGGGTAAAGAAAAGAGAAAGGCAGAGAAGTAAATATCTGTATGGCTTGGCCACATGGCATGGTTGGGACAAGAATACAGAACTGATCCACGACTCTGGTGATCGTGTGAGATGACGACACATGACTGCCCACGGCTATCGGCATGGCACATGATGATGACGATGATACTGCCCAGATCACGTACCAAGTGTCGACAGGTCCATAAACGTATGGATCAACCACCATATGCCCATTGGTCCTTAATGCTTGTACTGTCACTTGTACCGTCATGTGTACCGTTACTTGTACTGTCACTTGTACTGTCATTTGTACCGTCACTTGTACTATCACTTGTACTGTCATTTGTACCGTCACTTGTACTATCACTTGAACTGTCATTTGTACCGTCACTTGTACTGTCATTTGTACCGTCACTTGTACCGTCACTTGTACTATCACTTGTACTGTCATTTGTACCGTCACTTGTACTGTCATTTGTACCGTCACTTGTACTATCACTTGTACTATCACTTGTACTGTTATTTGTACCGTCACTTGTACTATAACGTGTACTGTCATTTGTAACGTCGCTTGTACTATCACTTGAACTGTCATTTGTACTATCACTTGAACTGTCATTTGTACCGTCACTTGTACTATCACTAGCAATGTCATATGTACCATCACTTGTACTATCAGTTGTACTGGTAATAATGAGGTTTAACCATCATGTTATTTTGTCAATTAAGGCATGTGCTATCACTTTTACTGGTAACAATGTTGTTTAACCATCCTGGTATTTTGTCTAGTAAGGCTTGTACTTTCATTTGCACTGGTGCTAATGTGATTTACCCATCATGGTATTTTGTCTTTTAAGGCTTGCACTATCATGTGTAATGGTACTAATGTGGTTTATCAATCATGGTATTTTCCCTACCGCGGGCTCAATGTCAATATTGTTCCTGCTGATTGAACATGTCTTCCGCACTATACACACAATCGCACTGGGCCTTGACCATATATGTCTTATCGTGCACCAATACTTCACCCAACGGCGCAGTCCCAGCCAATCTGTCTGCCTAGCTCGTTTCCCACCACACCAGCATGTCCTGGGGTAAAGATGAATCCGTTCCTTCCTATCTTTGGTGTTTTAATTGAAGCCTCCCACTCTGCACGAAGCACGCCTGTCTTCATCCTGTTCAGCAAGTTCTCATCTCATCTCCTCTCATCTCATCTCATCTCATCATGTTCCTCTTGTACCTTGCGGTGTCGAGGTGAAGTTTAAACTTCGTGAGAGTGCCCGAGTATGGACTTCATATATCGATATTCCCATGGACTCTGCTATTCTGCAAGTTCTGTGAGTGATAATTATACAGAGATAAGTTAGGGAAATCTTGCATTTTAAGGCCAGATGCGTTGCTCTCAGTAACATACGCCTCTTAAAACAAGAAATTGTTGGATAAACTGTCAGTCTAAACAAGAATAACTCGAGTCCCCGATGATGTATAACAAAGAAAAAAGAGTTTAGTTTAGTTTAGTTTAGTTTAGTTTAGTCGACGGATCTACATCACGGCACACGGGTGTAACCCATAATTGCTCCGTTCTACTCCTAACTCCTAAATCCGGAAAATCTCAGCTCAGTGCACGAACTCCGTAGCACCGGCGAGGATCCTGACGAACGCCCATTCACGGGTGCGAGTCTTCTCCCCCCCCCCCCCTCCACCCCATCCGTGCCCGTTCGTCTCTCCTTAGTCAACCTGGAAATCTCGGAATACCCCAAGATCACCATGTTCCTGGACACCTGATCGACATGGCACGCTCATCAGCAGAACACCCGCTCTCAAGCCGTCCTCCAACTCAAGTCTCCAAGTAGCTGGATTAAAGGAGCACGCCACAACTCCCGGCGAAATACAAAACAAACAGGTACACCTACTGATTTATATGGAGAAAATAGTTGGATAAACTGCCTGAACGAGAAACATGGACAGATAGAACTTCCATTGATGTACACGGAACAAATAAATTCTTGTCAGAATACGAAAAGGACGAACCTCCGCTGATGTATATGGAGCAAACAGTTGGTGCTATCTGTCCTTTGATGGTCACTTCTCTCAACATGAAGCCATTTTCACACACCACGTCCACGATGAACGAGCTGACAAGGTGACGAACCTCATTTTCGCAAGGGTAATATTTGTTGATGGCCAACGTAAACATGAGAATTTTGCCTGGAAGGAGAAACATCAACTTGGAGATTAAACGTTTACATGGGGAGAGAAATATCAGCTGGGTGATTAAACGTTTGCCTGGAGAGAGAGAAACATCAACTGGATGTTTGTCTGGAGAGAAAAATATCAACTGGTAGATTAAACGTCTACCTGGGGAAGGAAACATCAACTGGGCGATTAAAAGCTTACCATGAGAGAGAAACATCACCTGGGCTATTACATGTTTGCCTCAAGAGAGAAACAACTGGGCGATGAAACGTTTGCCTGGAGAGAGAAACATCACCTGGGTGATTGAACGTTTTCTTGTAGCGAGAAAAATCAACTCACTCATCCATCCACTCACTCACTCAGACACTCACTCACTCATTAACTCACCCACTCATTCCCTTACTCATTCACTCACCCGCCCACTGAAGTGTTGTTTGTCCATCAAGAATGATGATGACCATTCATTTCATCCAGTGGGGTTGAAAGTATTGAGCCTTGAGTTCTGTTGCTGTTTGTCCATCAAGAATGATGATGACCATTCATTTCATCCAGTGGGGTTGAAAGTATGGAGCCGTGAGTTCTAAGATGGCTGATAAGGCCTATTTTGGCTCGAAATGTTCTTTGACAATGTAGGCAAAGAATGCTTGGTGTTCCAGGAGGAGGATTTCCTGCAGTGGTTTTTATGTTCTGTCTTTTCTTCACAGCTCTTGCAGTCCTGGTTGCCTCACAGGTGACTGCACTCTTGCGTAATGATGTACGCCACGAATTTCGATCTTTGGCAGCAGTCTCCCAGGTATCAAGATGAATTCCAAAAGCTTTCAGTGAGATTTACAGAGTGTCTTTAAAGCGTTTCCTCTGGCCGCCTTGGGAGCGTGTACCACAACGCAACTCGCCGTAAAATATTCGTTTAGGGAGCGTGTGATCCGGCATGTTAAGTGACCAGCCCAGCGGATCTTATTCTTCATTAGTAGAGTGTGGATTCTGGGCATGGACGCTCTTTCTAAAACTTCAGTGTCTGGGATCTTGTCTTGCCATTTAATCTTCAATAGCTTCCTAAGTTGCATGTCCTTCACAGGAAGTAGCAGTCAACCCTAGCATTTTCGCTGTTCGTGATTCCTGGGCAAATGTTACATTCAGTAGTCTGCCATTACTTTCTGAACGACCGGCTCCTATACATTTTTCGAAAAAAACCAGCACCGCTGTGTTTCGAACCCTGGTATACGGGCTCACAAACCGCGTTCGCAAGCCCTTAGCCACAGAGACCGGCTCTGACGGCTAAAGGCTTGCCGGCTCCGTGGTTAAAGGCTTGCAAACGCGGTTTGTGAGCCGGGTACCAGGCGTTCGATGCTCAGCTGCGACCGATTTGTGCAGCAGACCGTTTCGAGTTGTGTTATAACGTGCTGGTGTGGGAGCCGGTCGTTCAGAAAGCAATGGCAAACTACTGAACGTAACACTTGCCTAGTACATCAACAGCAGCTGAAAAATGCTGGTGTTGACTGCAACGTCCCGTAAGGGATACGCAACACACACAAAAAGTTTCCTAAGGCAGACTTTGTGAAAGTGGTTTAATTTTCTAGCGTGCCGCTGATAAATAGTCCATGTTTCACAAGAATATAGCAGTGTGGATAATACAACTGCTTTGTAGAACTTTCAGCTTTGTTTGCAGGCTTATTCCATTTCTGTCCCATACATTCTTGTACAGTCTGCCAATGGCCGCGCTGGCCTTGGAGATTCTTGCATTTACTTCGTCGTCAATTGTGGACAGCTTGTGACAGTGCTGCCAAGACAGGTGAATTTGTCCACAACACTTAGTCTATGACCATCACCTTCATATTCGGCACGGTGTGATTATTCCCTGGAGCTGGCTGTTACATAACTACAGTCTTCTCCAAGTTTATATTGAGCCCAAAGCTCGCACATGCATGTGAGAAAGCTGAAACATTGTGTCGCATGTCTGCCTCTGAGTTGGCATATAGAGCGCAATCATCAGCAAACAGCAGCTCTCGCTTTTGGTTTCAGCTTTCAGCCTTCTGAGATTGAACAACTTTCTATCTATGCGGTAGTTAATGTCTATTCTAATGTCGTTGTTCTCGAAGGCATTCGTCGGCATAGCTGAAAACATGATGCTGAACAGTATTGGTGCCAAGACACATCCTTGCTTCACCCCATTGGTGAAAGGAAAAGGCTCAGACAGTTCACCATTTTCCTATACTCTTGCCTGCATACCACCATAAAGTAGCCACACTATTTGGACAAACTTTCGTGGATATTTCGCTATAATCTTCCACAGTCCTTTTCTGCTGACTGTATCAAAGCCTTGTTAAGGTCAATGAAAGTGGAGAACATTTCGGAGTTCTGTTCCTGACATTTCTCTTGCAGCAGCGAAAATCATGTCAACAGTTCCTCGTTCTTTTCTGAAGCGACATTGACTTTCAGGAAGAAGACCTTGATAGAGATGGGCCTTGAGGCGATTGAGAAGAATTCTGTCGAGTATCTTCCCTGCGATTGAGAGCAAGGAGATGCCTCGGTGTTTGTCACAGGATTGGTGGTTTCCTTTACGTTTGTAAAGGTGGACTATTGACGCGTCCTTGAAATCTTGTGACATGGTCTCGTTCACCCATATGTTTGTAAAGACTTGGTGAAGCTGCTCTATTAGGCCACCTGCCTTGTATTTCTCTGCAGGGATGGAGTCAGGACCAGACGCCTTACCGCTGGAAAGTTGCTGGATGGCTTTGTTTACTTCCACTATGGTTGGTAGGTCATCAAGTGTCTAATTAGGGGGAACTTGAGGAAGGCACTCGATGGTTTCATCATCGAAGAAGGAAGTTGCATTTAAGATGTTGCTCAAATACTCTGCCCATTGTTGAAGGATTTCTTTCTTATCGGTGACCAATGTTCCCCCATCTGCACTGAGGAGGGGAACTATGCCTGTTGGTGTAGGACCGTTGACCGCTTTCAGTGAGCCGTAGGCGTTTTTCAAGTCATGTCTGTCAGCAAAGCCTTGAATTTCATAAGCTGTGTTGCTCAGCCAGGAGTCCCGCATGAGCCGAAGTTTCTGCTGCACTACTCTCTGAATGTTATTGAAAGCATCTTTTTTTTTATGTTGACTTCGGGTTATTCAAATATGCCTTGCGGAGAAAATGTTTTTCGGCCAGCAATTGATTGATATCTTTAGAATTTTCATGAAACCAGTCTGTATGCTTTCGGGGGGCTAGCCCCAGGACATTCAAAGCAGTATTGTAAATTACGTCTTTAAGGCTTTCCACTCTGTTTCCGAATCCTGTTTAGCTGCAGCATTAGGCTTGCGGCGGTCTTCCAGCACATTTTCCAGATAGAAAGGATGGAAAGGATACAAAAAGAAGCTATGCGCATTATTCTTGGATGTTTAAGAGATACAGCATGCAGGGCTACGCGCTACCTTCTTGATTTTCCAACCATTGAAGACAGACTACAAATTTGCAGAGCACGTGCCTACCTCAGAGTCAACGCAAAAACACAACATCCACTGCATAGTGATATTAGGAAGGTGAATGGCAGCAGGTTAAAAAGAGGATGGTCTTGGATGGGTCAAGCGGAAAACATTCTTCAACAGGTGTGTTCACTGGAGGACTTAGAACCTGGCGAGGAGTGGGTACAAGTGCCAACAGATTTATGTACTTCCTTTTCAGTTTGCATCCAACTAGACAGAAAATGCAGACAAGAAAATCCGACTGCTGTGAAGGCGGAAGTACAAGCGTTGATTTTCGAGAATTCGCTAGACGGTGATGCTTTCATTTACACAGATGGGTCGGTCGTCCGACATGTGAGAAGCTCATGGGCCTTTACGGCTCAGGCCGGATGGAGAATTGTAAAGGAGGACTCTGGTGCTTTTGTTGAGACCACAAGTAGCCTGACTATGGATGTCATGGCAGTAAGTAAAGCAATAACTTGGCTCGAGACACAGACATTCACTAGGGCGTGTGTCCTTAGCGACTCAATGAGCATGCTCAAGAGGATAGAGTCGGGGTGGATCCGAAGAGAGTGGTTGCTGTCTCTGGAGCGGTCTCGGCTGGCAAAGATTAGTTTCATCTTTGTTTCATCTGTTGCATGAAACCTATGCCTCTCTATGTTTCATAGGGAACAGTTTGAGTGAAGCCTCGTATTTGTAGACCGACCGACTCCGCATACCTCATTTGCGATGTCGCAGACACTTTTCCTCTCTCTCTCTCTCTCTCTCTCTCTCTCTCTCTCTCTCTCTCTCTCTCTCTCTCTCTCTCTCTCTCTCTCTTCTCTCTCTCTCCAATCTTGCTTCTCTGTGCCTACCTTGCCATGTGTATTACTGGTGGTCGGATCTTATACAGCCCCAACAACACACGCACTGGGTGATTTGATTCTAAAATACGTTGTATAACAATCAACCTTACTGACTCTATTTCATAGGGAACAGTATGAGTGAAGCCTCGTATTTGTAGACCGACCTACTCCGCATACCCCATAAGGCACATCACATGAACGATATCCACCTCTCTCTCTCTCTCTCTTTCCCTCCCTCCACCTTTCTCTCTCTCTCTCTCTCTCTCTCTCTCTCTTCTTATATATATCTTGCACATGCCCATGTATACTAGTGTATGAATGTCTGTTGAGCTGTGTATATGTATGTATGTGCGCTCACGCATATCAGTCCATCCAGACTTTAGGACTCGCCTCATAATAACATATATGAATGAGTGCATAATGTGGTTTTGGTTAGTACCACCATTATGCTTGCGCCCACTCATGCTTCGTTAGTACATCCACTGAGATTGCTCAGATACCCCTACCAGACCGGTTGCCGTCCTGCCGTCCTGCCTCCGCCCCCCGTTTCTTTCAATGTGCTCACTGAACCGCAACACCTATCACCCCGTTATCATCCTACATCTCACTCCGTCGGTTGCGTATAAAAAGAGTACATCTGAGTTACTCACAGATCGGAACCGTGAGGTAAGTATGAACATTTTTTTTTCATTTCTCATTTTCTCTTCATTGCTTTCATTTTTTCATTATTTTGTTCTTCTCGTCCTGTCGTCACCTTTTGATGTAGTAACAGGAGATCTCCTTGACTATATGTTGTGTTTGTGAATGTGTTTGTTTGCTGATGAAGGCTAATCGCCGCAACGTCCTGTATGTATTGTAAATCTGTTATGTAAAGCTGCACTACTTTGTGTCATTTTATATTGTTTACATTTTCGCAGCTTTACCGCAGTTCCACCCAATTTTATTCATATTTAAACATGTATCAATAACTACTAAGAAAGCACTTTACAACACAATCTTCCTACCAACTCTATGCTACCAATGCCAAACCTGGGCAATGACAGAAAAAGAGAAAAGAAAAATCACAACAACAGAAATGAGATTCCTAAGAAGAATACTCAACGTATCAAGAAGAGATAAGATCAGAAATGAAGAAGTCATGACTAAAGTGGGGGTTATAGCAGCACTAGATTTATTTAGAAAGCAGCAAGTCAAATGGTTTGGCCATGCAAGTAGGTTACCAGTCAACAGCATACCACAGCAAGCAATGATGTACAGACCGGATGGAAACAGAGGAAGAGGCCGACTATGTAAACGTTGCACGGAGGGAATAGCAGAGTCCATGGGAATATCGATATATGAAGCCCATAATCGGGCACTCTCACGATGTTTATACTTCACATGATGAGATGAGATGAGATAGTGTGTAGACACTAACGATGGTTGCATGTTTCCTTCCTTTCGACGGGGATAACTTAATGGTCGTAAGCCTTTCATTTATGGCCTCTGGAAATTCAGATAGTCTGCCAGTCAGGGCCGGCTTAATGGCAAATCCCGCACCGGATTGGCGATTCGCGTTTCCTTCCACTCCAGAAAAATGTGTAGCTGGTACCAACGTCACAGATTTGGCCTTCTTCTGCAAGTCGTGTCTCGCTCAAGGCTGCACTGTCGATGTTGTACCTGCCCAGCTCTCTCCCAATCAGTGCTGTTCGTCTCTCTGGGCCTCACGCGCCGTTTCTGTCAAGTAAGGTGCGTACATTCCAAGTTCCGATTGTCAAGGAAATATTGCTCGCTCTTTAAGCTTTACCTGTTTTTACTTTGTTTGTATGTCGACCGCAGTATAGTGTACCCACCAACGGCGGCTAGCTGGTTAGTTAATGATGTAGCAGACAATGTTTAGGGCACCTTTTCTAACCCCTTCCTCATGCTATGGAGGTGGGCAGTGTTTTCCTATAGAGGGCTGCTCAATGGGCTGCGGAATATCCTCTGCTGCTCCGGTCAGTAGAAGACGACCATATGGCCTCAGCCGCCTGTGTGCAGGTCTGCGACTATGACTGCCAGCGCACCCACGCCTGCTGCTTCGCCGCTCGCCCATCGCCACATGGCTTGAAGGTGATATATGAGGTTGGATGAAGAATGACTTGCGCGATGAACTGGATTAAAGTGAGGAAGATTTGCGCAATTCGTCGACCTCACTCTCTCGCCTGAGTCTATCTGAGTCCAATGGCAAGACAAGTCAAGACGACTGGAGACGAATACAGGTACAGTGGATGACCAGGGCGCTCTACGTGCCTTGCCGTGCTCATTACGTTTTACAACGCTTTGCAGGTAAACGCCGTCTTGCCCGTTGAATCAACAATGATTTATTCCGCGCAGTCTGCCGAGTCCTGTCTTCACATGCTGGGTAGGCATACCCTAGTTCAACGATTGGTTTGACACCAAATCGGCTACCCACGTCTGGTTTAGCCAGCTCTCATAGCTGTTACCCGGCGGATGGCCGCTGTGACATGCTGACAACTACTAGGAGCCACAGGCGTGAGCTGGATATCAGGATTGAACCAGTGGGGGATGGACCCTGAAATGCGCATGACAGTCATCCTTACCAAAGGTACTACCAATGTCTGACACCCCGTACGCTCCCCCCCCCCCCCCCATTGACGTACTAACTCACCAACTCACCTACTCGCCAAATTTCTCACTCATTAATTCACTCACTCACTCATTCTCTCATCCACTCACACACTCACCCACCCACCCACCATTGACTCACTCACTCACTCACTCACTCTGTACTGTGACAAATTCATGTGTGATTTGAGTACTGTGTGACAAATGCATGTGTTATTTGGGTACTGTGTAACAAATTCATGTGTAATTCTGGGTACTGTGTGACAAATGCATGTGTAATTCTGCGTACTGTGTGACAAATGCAAGTGTCATTCTGGGTACTGTGTGACAGATGCATGTGTCATTCTGGGTACTGTGTGACCAATGCATATGTCATTCTGGGTACTGTGTGACAAATTTATGTTTTATTCTGGGTACTGTGTGACAAATTCATGTTTTATTCTGGGTACTGTGTGACAAATGCATGTGTGATTATAGGTACTCTGGTAACAGAAGATGGAAGATGTACTGAAGTAGTGAAATGTAGAATAGCCCAAGCAAAAGCAGCGTTTCGGATGATGAAGAACATTCTATGCATATATATCTTTGTCAATACATGTGAGAAAGAGTAAGCCACATATCTAGTCAAACCTGCCGTATGGAAGTAAATCATGGACAGTTAGTGGACGAGTGAAGAATTATGTGGAAGCTGCAGAGATGTGGTTTTATAGAAAAATATTATTCCACGAACTGATAAAAGACTAATCATCATCATCATCATCATCATCAAAATCATCATCATCATCATCATCATCATCATCATGCATCATCATCATGTGCCATGCTGGTAAGCGTGGGCGGTCATATTTTGCTATCTCACTCGATCACCAGAGTCGTGGATCAGATCAGTGTTCTTGTCTCGACTATACAACGTGGCCAAGCCAACCCGGATAATTACCTCTCCATCTTCCCCTCGATCTTGCCTCTTGTCACCAAATCCTCCAGTTTAATTTTTTTCTCATAACATGACCAAACATTTGTGACTGTCTATGTTTAATTTCTTTAATCAGTATACGGTTTTCATTTGTTTATTGTAGTACTTGGTCATTGGTTTTTATGTCTGTCCATGGTATTCTTTGCATTCTCCTCATAAACCACATTTCCACAGCCATTTTTTTCAGCTTGACTGCTCATTGTCCAGGCTTCACATGCATACACAAGCAAAGGTTCTATGTAGCACTTCAACACTCTTTTTCTCGTTTCAATTGACATCTTTTTTATTGGTCAATATGTTTTCCTTCTTGCAAAAAGGGAGTGTTAGAGGGAAGGGGAGGCAGGGGGAAACCAAGAGAGAAGAAGCTGGACAGTCTGACATCATGGGATGGAGGAATACCAGTATTAGAAATAACCTGTAGTATAATAAACAGAAGGATCACCAACGCAATACGGCATGGAGGAACATCAGTATCAGAAATAATCAGTAGTACAATAAACAGAAGGATCACCAGCGCAATACGGCATGGAGGAACATCAGTATCAGAAATAATCAGTAGTACAATAAACAGAAGGATCACCAGCGCAATACGGCATGGAGGAACATCAGTATCAGAAATAATCAGTAGTACAATAAACAGAAGGATCACCAGCGCAATACGGCATGGAGGAACATCAGTATCAGAAATAATCAGTAGTACAATAAACAGAAGGATCACCAGCGCAATACGGCATGGAGGAACATCAGTATCAGAAATAATCAGTAGTATAATAAACAGAAGGATCACCAACGCAATACGGCATGGAGGAACATCAGTATCAGAAATAATCAGTAGTACAATAAACAGAAGGATCACCAGCGCAATACGGCATGGAGGAACATCAGTATCAGAAATAATCAGTAGTACAATAAACAGAAGGATCACCAGCGCAATACGGCACGGACAATAAAAAGAAGATATCTGGTATCGTTATCACCATGTGCCTTGCCGATAAGCCTGGACGGGCAAGGTTGGCCATCTCAAGCGGCCACATCTAGGGATCAGTTCCGTGGTCTTGACATGAGTATGTCGTATGACCAAGTCATCCTGATGCCAACACAACTAGGTCCTCCTCACTGCTGCCACGGAGCCCCTTACATTGACCATGGTCGGATGAGCGCTCCATTACAGCCTTTTACGTTCGCTACGAGAGGGAAAAACGGCATGCACTCCGGCCTGCAAACTATAATGATTCTAGAACATCACATACCCGTAGCAAGGTCCGGTTCCCTGCAGACTTTGCTATTTTGATTTGTTTTTTAAATCATCAAATGCCTAAACATATAGAGAACATATATTAAAATATATTTTATGTCTTGTCGTTATCAGATGTCAAACAATAGGAGAACATTGTTCTCTCATATATTTGAGCATATACATTTGTACAGCTCTCACATGTCAAACAATAGGAGAACATTTTACTGTCATATATTTGAGCATATACATCTGCAGATCCTATCACATAACTAAACCTACACAAAATAGTTTTATAGTATGTGTAGCAGTATTAAACCCTAGTACTATCAAACATCTAAATATAGAAGACGATTATACGATAACATATACAAACATACACGAAGATTGTACTATAGCACATCTAAACATACAAGAAGATTGTACTATAGCACATCTAAACATACAAGAAGATTGTACTATAACACATCTAAACATATAAGAAGATTCTACTATAACACATCTAAACATATAAGAAGATTCTACTATAGCACATCTAAACATACAAGAAGATTGTACTATAACACATCTAAATATACAAGAAGATTGTACTATAACACATCTAAACATACAAGAAGATTGTACTATAACACATCTAAATATACAAGAAGATTCTACTATAACACATCTAAACATACAAGAAGATTGTACTATAACACATCTAACCATACACGAAGATTGTACTATAACACATCTAAACATACAAGAAGAGTGCACTATAACACATCTAAACATACAAGAAGATTGTACTATAGCACATCTAAACATACAAGAAGATTGTACTATAGCACATCTAAACATACAAGAAGATTGTACTATAACACATCTAAACATACAAGAAGATTGTACTATAACACATCTAAACATACAAGAAGATTGTACTATAACACATCTAAACATACAAGAAGATTGTACTATAACAATCTAAACATACAAGAAGATTGTACTATAGCACATCTAAACATACAAGAAGATTGTACTATAGCACATCTAAATATACAAGAAGATTGTACTATAACACATCTAAACATACAAGAAGATTCTACTATAACACATCTAAATATACAAGAAGATTCTACTATAACACATCTAAACATACAAGAAGATTGTACTATAACACATCTAACCATACACGAAGATTGTACTATAACACATCTAAACATACAAGAAGAGTGCACTATAACACATCTAAACATACAAGAAGATTGTACTATAGCACATCTAAACATATAAGAAGATTGTACTATAGCACATCTAAACATACAAGAAGATTGTACTATAACACATCTAAACATACAAGAAGATTGTACTATAACACATCTAAACATACAAGAAGATTGTACTATAACACATCTAAACATACAAGAAGATTGTACTATAACAATCTAAACATATAAGAAGATTGTACTATAACACATCTAACATATACAAGAAGAGTGCACTATAAACACATCTAAATATACAAGAAGATTCTACTATAACAATCTAAATATACAAGAAGAGTGCTACTATAACACATCTAAACATACAAGAAGATTGTACTATAACACATCTAACATATACAAGAAGATTCTACTATAACACATCTAAACATACAAGAAGATTGTACCTATAACACATCTAAACTATACAAGAAGATTCTACTATAACACATCTAAATATACAAGAAGAGTGCACTATAACACATCTAAACATACAAGAAGATTCTACTATAACACATCTAAACATACAAGAAGAGTGTACTATAACACATCTAAACATACAAGAAGATTCTACTATAACACATCTAAACATACAAGAAGAGTGTACTATAAACACATCTAAACATACAAGAAGATTCTACTATAACACATCTAAACATACAAGAAGAGTGCACTATAACACATCTAAATATACAAGAAGAGTGCACTATAACACATTTAAAAATACAAGAAGATTCTACTATAACACATCTAAATATACAAGAAGATTCTACTATAACACATCTAAATATACAATAAGAAGTGCACTATAACACATTTAAAATACAAGAAGATTCTACTATAACACATCTAAATATACAAGAAAGAGTGCACTATAACACATTTAAAAATACAAGAAGATTCTACTATAACACATCTAAATATACAAGAAGAGTGCACTATAAACACATCTAAATATACAAGAAGAGTGCACTATAACACATCTAAATATACAAGAAGAGTGCACTATAACACATCTAACATACAAGAAGATTCTACTATAACACATCTAAACATACAAGAAGATTGTACTATAACACATCTAAACATACAAGAAGATTGTACTATAACACATCTAAACATACAAGAAGATTGTACTATAACACATCTAAACATACAAGAAGATTCTACTATAACACATCTAAATATACAAGAAGAGTGCACTATAACACATCTAAACATACAAGAAGATTCTACTATAACACATCTAAATATACAAGAAGAGTGCACTATAACACATCTAAACATACAAGAAGATTCTACTATAACACATCTAACATACAAGAAGAGTGCACTATAACACATCTAAATATACAAGAAGAGTGCACTATAACACATCTAAACATACAAGAAGATTCTACTATAACACATCTAAATATACAAGAAGAGTGCACTATAACACATCTAAACATTCAAGAAGATTCTACTATAACACATCTAAACATACAAGAAGATTCTACTATAACACATCTAAATATACAAGAAGATTGCACTATAACACATCTAAACATACAAGAAGATTCTACTATAACACATCTAAATATACAAGAAGAGTGCACTATAACACATCTAAACATACAAGAAGATTCTACTATAACACATCTAAACATACAAGAAGATTCTACTATAACACATCTAAATATACAAGAAGAGTGCACTATAACACATCTAAACATACAAGAAGATTCTACTATAACACATCTAAATATACAAGAAGAGTGCACTATAACACATTTAAAAATACAAGAAGACCGTACTATCAAATATCTAAACATACAAGAACACTGTACTATCAAATACCTAAACATACAGCAGATCCAACTATCAAATATTTAAACATACAGCAAATCCTTCTATGACATATCTAACCATACAGAAGATCATTCTATGAAATAACTAATCGTACAGCAGATCCTTCTATGAAATATCTAAACATGCAGCAGATCCTTCTATGGAATATTTAAACATAAAGCAGATCCTTCTATGAAATATCTAGACATCCAAGAATATTTTCTATCAAATACCTAAACAAACAGCAGATCCTTCTGTAAAATACCTCAACAAACAGCAGATCCTTCTGTAAAATACCCCAATAAACAGCAGATTCTTCTAACAAATATCTAAACATACAACAGCTCCTTCAATCAATCGTCTATAAAACTGTGGCTCTTACTGTAATCCCTGACGGTGATTCTGAACCAAGACGCGGGAATGCTCTCTTTAAGAGCGATGCTCACCGAGCTGGCCAGCGTGTCGGGGTTGCAGGAATGATCGTCCTGGTCGTACAGGAAATGGGAATTATTGGGCAGCGCATACAGGTAGGCCAGGTCCACTGCAATCACAAGATCGATAACTAATATGATTTCATTCTCTATCACACAATTAGTGCATTCTCTAACAGACAATCATCTCATTCTCTAACAGACAATCATGTCATTCTCCAACAGACAGTCATCACATTCTCCAACAGACAATCATCTCATTCTCCAACAGATAATCATCACATTCTCCAACAGATAATCATCACATTCTCCAACAGATAATCATCACATTCTCTAACAGCCAATGATCTCAATCTCTAACAGACAATCATCTCGTTCTCTAACAGACAATCATCTCGTTCTCTAACAGACAATCATCTCATTCTCCAACAGACAATCATCTCATTCTCTAACAGACAATCACCTCATTCTCTAACAGACAATCATCTCATTCTCTAACAGACAATCATCTCATTCTCTAACAGACAATCATCTCATTCTCTAACAGACAATCATCTCATTCTCTAACAGAAAAATAATCTCATTCTCAAACAGACAATCATTACATTCTCTATCAGACAATAATCACATTCTCTAGCAGATAATAAACTCATTCTCTAACAGACATTCATCTCATTCTCTAACAGACAGTCATCACATTCTTTAACAGACAATCATCATATTCTCTAACAGAAAATCTCTAGCTGGCGCTGTGGTGAATGAGTGACGAATGCAGTTCGCAATCTCTCATACCGTGTTCAAAATACAACAGCATGGCGATTTGTAAGCAGACTGCCTTGTGCTGGTTTTCATACTCGTGGTATTAGCGTCGGTTGATCAGAAAGCAATGGCAAACTACTGAACGTACACTTGCCTGGTAAATCACGCGTGGAATGCCTCACCTCGCTTCAGAGGTCACAGATTATGAGAATTGTATGGATTTATTTTTTGCCCTGGCAATGCGGGGGGGCTAGGGGAATGAACAGGCTGATAGGCTGCAGGGAATGCACCTCTTGGTGGTAGATTACCTACTAACAAGGGAGAGGTGGTCGTGAATCTGTGGGACCGGGTGGAGAAGATGGAGGAACAGACTGAGAACCCGTATGTGGAAAGGATGAGATTGCTGGGGATTGGCAGGGTTTCTGGTAGAATCTCAAAACTGAAAGGGTAGACCAGAAGAACTTTACATCAGATAGCGGCGGGAACGATTAGTAGTGTGAACTCTTCGCTGGCTGTTAACGAGTGTACGGAGCGCGTATTGGAAAGTCCTGAGTGCAGTGATGTCGGTTCTTAGTTTTAACTCAACTCAACTCAATCACAAGCAGCCAATGTCAGGGTATACAGCGACGTCCTGTAAAGTATATACAACTAATGTTTGTTTTTATAGACAATTTACAACGCGCTTATTGGTTAGTCAGTGGCCGGTTGAAGTAATCATCAGAAGATTACCCTGATGATGTCAAGAGCCAGGACGGACAAGGGTTCGATGTCCGCCGGTATGTACTCGTGTAACGTCTAAGTTAGAACTACGTGTGAATTAGGACAGACAGCCCCTGTGATAGAAGACATGAAATATTTTTGTTTTGTTTCGCACATCCTTTACAGGACATCGCAGTCAACATCAGCATCTTTAAGCTGATTGTTGATTTCTTGGCAAGATTACGCTCAGTAGTTTGCCATTGCGTTCTGAGCGGCCGGCTCACATACCCCGTAAGTTACCGACGCGATTCGAACCACTGCTGATTCTCACCGTCGTCACGTAACCTACGAGAGTATATGAGATTACGGAGAAAAGTTGCTAACCTCTAGGCCAGGAAGCCGGCACATGAAATATTACAATCAGAAAAAGAAAATAATTACAGAGAATAATAATATTGGGAGGATATAGAGGGAGCTGCAGTAGATAGCTAGCTGGAGACAGACAGACAGACAGACAGACAGACAGACAGACAGACAGACAGACAGACAGACAGACAGACAGGACGGACGGACGGACGGACGGACGGGCGGGCGGGCGGGCGGGCGGACGGAAAGGCGGACAGACAGACAGGCAGTACAGTTCATTGCTCAAAGCCTGTACCCGTACCCCTCCTACCTGGGTACATCACGCCACGAGGCGTACTCACCATATTGACAACCAACCCCGAAGTAGCCAGGCGCGCAGTTCTCGATGCCTGGACATTCCCCACGGCTGCCACAAGAGACGGATTTGGCGCAGTGGCATTTATATTGGCATCTGTTCCCAAACCACCCACCCATGCAACCTGAGGACAGACATTGACAAAGTCACTGCTTCGACATGATAATAGTCGTTGATAAACTCACAGCTACAGCATGAGAATAATTACAGATAAACTCACTGCTACAACATGAGAATAATGACGGATAAACTCACAGCTACAACATGAGAACAGTCATTGATAAACTCACAGCTACAACATGAGAACAGTTATTGATAAACTCACAGCTAAAACATGAGAACAGTCATTGATAAACTCACAGCTACAACATGAGAAGAGTCATTGATAAACTCACAGCTACAACATGAGAACAGTCATTGATAAACTCACAGCTACAACATAGAACAGTCATTGATAAACTCACAGCTACAACATGAGAATAATAGTGGATAAACTCACAGCTACAACATGAGAACAGTCATTGATAAACTCACAGCTACAACAGGAGAATAATAGCGGATAAACTCACAGCTACAACATGAGAATAATAGCGGATAAACTCACAGCTACAACATGAGAATAATAGCGGATAAACTCACAGCTACAACATGAGAATAATAGCGGATAAACTCACAGCTACAACATGAGAATAATAGCGGATACACTCACGGCTACAACATGAGAACAGTTATTGATAAACTCACAGCTACAACATGAGAACAGTTATTGATAAACTCACAGCTACAACATGAGAACAGTTATTGATAAACTCACAGCTACAACATGAGAATAATAGCGGATAAACTCACAGCTACAATATGAGAACAGTTATTGATAAACTCACAGCTACAACATGAGAACAGTTATTGATAAACTCACAGCTACAACATGAGAACAGTTATTGATAAACTCACAGCTACAACATGAGAACAGTTATTGGTAAACTTACAGCTACAACATGAGAACAATTAATTGGTAAACTCACAGCTACAACATGAGAATAGTTGCCGATAAACTCACTGCTACAACATGAGAATAGTTACAGATAAACTCACTGCTACAGCATGAGAATAATTACAGATAAACTCACTGCTACAGCATGAGAATAATTGTAGATAAACTCACAGCTACAACATGAGAACAGTTATTGATAAACTCACAGCTACAACATGAGAACAGTTATTGATAAACTCACAGCTACAACATGAGAACAGTTATTGATAAACTCACAGCTACAACATGAGAACAGTTATTGATAAACTCACAGCTACAACATGAGAATAATAGCGGATAAACTCACAGCTACAACATGAGAACAGTTATTGATAAACTCACAGCTACAACATGAGAACAGTTATTGATAAACTCACAGCTACAACATGAGAACAGTTATTGATAAACTCACAGCTACAACATGAGAACAGTTATTGGTAAACTTACAGCTACAACATGAGAACAATTAATTGGTAAACTCACAGCTACAACATGAGAATAGTTGCCGATAAACTCACTGCTACAACATGAGAATAGTTACAGATAAACTCACTGCTACAGCATGAGAATAATTACAGATAAACTCACTGCTACAGCATGAGAATAATTGTAGATAAACTCACAGCTACAACATGAGAACAGTCATTGATAAACTCACAGCTACAACATGAGAATAGTTGGAGATAAACTCACTGCTACAACATGAGAATAGTCATTGATAAACTCACAGCTACAACATGAGAACAGTCATTGATAAACTCACAGCTACAACATGAGAATAGTTGTAGATAAACTCACTGCTACAACATGAGAACAATCATTGATAAACTCACAACTACAACATGAGAACAGTCATTGATTAACTCACAGCCACAACATGAGAACAGTCATTGACAAACACACTCCTAGAACATCAACAATGAGTATCGTTGCTGTATTTTGTCAGTCCTCTGGCTCAGTACATCCGACTTGGACAGGTGTTATTTCGAGTTAGCTTTCCCTACCTTTGACTGTCCACAGTCTACTTACAAGGTATCAGGCTCGTGGGTCTCTTCACCTGGTTCCTATCCCTTGACCAGCCCGGCAATGGAGACCCCACGAGCAACAAACCCCCACCTTTGAAGCATCAAATCATCAATGTGGCCACTTATCTCCTAGTGGAGACATTATTACCAGTGCTCCTAGCCACGAGGCGAACCTTCTCCGACTGCTGAGGTACTTTTAATTTACGTCTCCCAGTGAAGGACGAGACGTGAACATTGAAGTCCAAGTGGCCGGAGCTTGGAACGAACTAACTACGTATAGTTAGAAGAGACAGTTTTAGCGTGTTAAATCTCAGGCCACGATGACCACCAACAGTGAAGTGGTAATCAGACACAAGTGCCTGTCCTGTGGTCCTAGCTTTAAATCCCCTTCAATGGCGGCTATGAGATGGAAACAGCCTTGTAAAAATAGGTACCAAAGTATTCTGGGAAGTTGAAGGCGGCCGGTACTGACGTCACAGCACGTCAAGCCTCGACTGATCTACTAGTGGCAATTCTTAAGTCACTGCTCTGACCAGGAAGGACATGTCCTAGAGAAATTAATCTGTGTATGGTGTTTACTCCTTTACAATAAGGTCATCACCTGTATTTACACCAAGGTATTTGCTTGACCATGAGAAGACTTTGGAAATAGAAACCCTTATTACTTAAACAACACCAATTGTTTCATCACAGATTGGTATCTTGATCATCCTCAAGATGACTTCCTTTTGGCGGTTTTCTTTAAAGATTTGAGACAAGGAATGAAACCTAATCGAGACAAAGCCAGAGAATTGTGTCGGTGTTGAAGAATTTTAGTATTCAACTCATTGGCTGCTAGCTGCACAAGCCGAGCTTTGTGGCAGGGCGCGTTGTACTGAAGGAGAATGAAGATTCTTAATGCGTCTCATCCGACATTTTATCTCATAACAGTCCTTTTTATTTTGATGAGGACATCTGCATTATACGGTCCATTACTCTTTGCCATGAGGAGGAGAAGAATGAGTTTGGTGATGATGATAATGAGGAGGGAGATAATGGTGATAATGATGATGAGGACGAGGAGGTGAAGTAGGATGATGGCGAGGAGCAGGACTATGGTGATGATGGCAAGGGGGATGATGAGGATAGGATGTGGATGAGAAGAAGAATGATAATGATGAGAGAGATAATGGTGATAATGTTGATAAAGAGGGGGGTGATAAGAAGGAATATGTTGATAAAGAGGATTATTAAGGAGGAGCGTAATGATGATAATGAGAAGAATGATGATGGTGATGATAGTGAGGTGGATGGTGGTGATGATGATGAGGAGAAGGCTGGTGATGCTGATGAGGAGGAGGAGGAAGAGGAAGGTGATAATGGTGATGATGATGAGGAGGAGAAGGGAGGTAATGATTGCGATGATGATGATGACGATGATGATGAAGAGGAAGAGGAATGTGATGATGATGATGATGATGATGATGATGATGATGATGATGATGATGATGATGATGGTGATGATGATGATGAGGATGATAATGGTGATGTCGAGGCGGTGGAGAAGAAAGATAATGATGACGATGAGGAGGAGGAGTAGATGGTAATAATGAGAAGGAGGAGGTGATGACTGTGATGGTGATGGTGATGATGATGATGATGATGATGATGAACACGACGACGACGACGTTGACGATGATGATGATAATGATGGTGGTGATGATGATGATGATGATGAGGATGAGGATGATGATGATGATGATGATGATGATGATGATGATGATGATGATGATGATGATGATGATGATGATGATGATGATGATGATGATGATGATGATGATGAGGAGGAGAAGGATCATGATGCTAATGAGGAGGTTGTTGATGTTGATGTTGACGATACTGATGATGATGATGATCATGATCATGATGACGGTGATGGTCACGTCTATTATATGATTGTCTAGGCCAGTGGTTCTCAACCTTGTTTGGCCCATGCCACCCTTCACCATATGTTCAGAATGTAACCCACCTCCTCCCCAACCCCTTTTCGTACTACCTGAATATAAATTCCCCCTGCCCCTACACAGTGTATGTAAAAATGGAAGCTAAATTTAGTAAAACATACTAGAACAAGCCTAGACGTCTACATAAAACGTGATTTGCAGGTCTACTTACGTTATAAAACGAATTTCATAAGGTACAGAATCGTAAATTATGGAGGGAAAACAATATCAAGTAATCGGTTCTTGCATTAATGTAATCTTGAAATAATATTAATCCCCTCCCCTCCACCCTACCTAAAATTCCTCCGGGGGGGGGGGGGGAAGGGAATTCCCCACCGGTTGAGAACCACTGGTCTAGGCTGTTACATAGTTGTAAAGATTATAGTCCAGACAGCTGTATCGAGCCTTAAACAACTGAACGTGTATAATGATGCCTTACCTATACAGGTGAATTCAGGTAGAATGACGGCGGTCAGGATAAATATGCCTTGAATGATGACAGCTGACATCTCTGCAAGAAGCAATATTTGGGTCACACACCCGACCACGTATTCACACTTATAATAAATACTACTACGAGAGGACTTCAAATCCATACATCAACCCATCATGTGCCATGTCGATAAGCGTGGGCGGTCATGTTTCGCATCTCACTCCATCACCCGATCAGCTCCGTGTTTCTGTCTCGACCATGCCACGTGGCCAAGGCATCCGGGATTTACTTCTCCGTCTTCCCCTTAGTCTCTTCCCTTTGATCTTGTCAGTTGTCACCAAGTTCTCCAATTCATTTCGTTTCATAACATGCCCACATATGTTTGACTGTCTACATCTAATCTCTAATCAGTTTACGATCTTCATTTGGACTTCGAATGAAAACCATAAATATGTTTTGGAGAAAGGGGGGAGGGTGGAAGGGTGAATATATTCTGAAATGGTGAAGAACAAATGTATCATTTTTGATGTAGTAACAACTGCGTTCAATGCCCTCCAGCACCGATTAAATGCTTGGTTTCCTGGTGGCGCCACTTATGCACCTCTAGATCGTAGATTACTTATGAACAAGCGACAGACGGTCGTGCGGCTGTGGGACCAGGTGGGGAAGGTGGGGGGACAGATTGAGAACCCATATGTGAAAAGGATGACATTGCGGGGGTTTGGCAGGGATTCTGATAGAATATCAAAAGTGAGAGAGACAACAACGAAAACTTTCAATCAGATAGCGGTGAGAACGATTAGTAGTGTGACTCCTCGCTCGCTGTTGAACGGTGGGACGGTATGCGTACTTCTTCTTCTTCTTCTTCTTCTTCTTCTTCTTCTTCTTCTTCTTCTTCTTCTTCTTCTTCTACCTCTCCTCCTCCTCATCATTCTCCTCATCATTGTTCTCTCTTTCTTCTTCCAACTGGAAATGGACACTATTCTGGGCAGTACACTTTTGTTTTATTCTTTATATATTATATATTTTAATTGTTTCGCTTTGGCGTTAGGTCTATAAAGATTTCAGTCAAAATGTAACTGCATCTGTGTGTGTTTATGCATCTGTCACATTATACGTCTCCATTTCAACTCCGGGAACATCCGCCACATTCTGTGTCTCTATCCCAACTCCGGGAACAACCGTCACATTCTGTGCTCTATCCCAACTCCGGGAACAACCATAACATTCTGTGTCTCTGTTCCAACACCGGGAACATCCGTCACATTCTATGTCTCTATCCCAACTCCGAGAACAACCGTCACATTCTGTGCCTCTATCCCAACTCCGGGAACAACCGTCACATTCTGTGTCTCTATCCCAACTCCGGGAACAATCGTCACATTCTGTGCCTCTATCCCAACTCCGGGAACAACCGTCACATTCTGTGCCTCTATCCCAACTCCGGGAACAACCGTTACATTCTGTGCCTCTATCCCAACTCCGGGAACAACCGTCACATTCTGTGCCTCTATCCCAACTCCGGGAACAACCGTCACATTCTGTGTCTCTATCCCAACTCCGGGAACAACCGTCATATTCTGTGCCTCTATCCCAACTCCGGGAACAACCGTCACATTCTGTGCCTCTATCCCAACTCCGGGAACAACCGTCACATTCTGTGTCTCTATCCCAACTCCGGGAACAATCGTCACATTCTGTGCCTCTATCCCAACTCCGGGAACAACCGTCACATTCTGTGCCTCTATCCCAACTCCGGGAACAACCGTTACATTCTGTGCCTCTATCCCAACTCCGGGAACAACCGTCACATTCTGTGCCTCTATCCCAACTCCGGGAACAACCGTCACATTCTGTGTCTCTATCACAACTCCGGGAATAACCGTGACATTCTGTGTCTCTGTTCCAACACCGGAAACAGCTCACCAGCGGAACAATACTTTATTTGATGATTAGATGCCATGGGATAATTAATCGTATTCAGCAACTTTCCAAATCTACCATGGGCTTATATATCGACGAAATGTTGTCATTGCGTGATACTACCACATTTCTGCTACCATATTAACAACTGTTAAGTCACAACGGTCACACATGCCTACTTCCCATTTTCCGTTAACATTTTTTGTTTTTGTTTTTTTGTTTCCAACTTTACGTTTTGTTTGGTCCCATCTTACTTTTTGTTTGGTCAAGCCTTACTTTCTGTTTGGTTCAACCTTGCTTTTTCTTTGGTCTCATTTACTTTTTATTGGCACATAATCTGTTGAAGTTACTCGGTGAGACCACATTTACCACCAAAAAAAAAAAAAAAATCATAATAATAATAAAATATGAAATTTTACAGAAGTTAGAAACGAGAAGGTAGGTGATGGAATAAATCAAAATAGCGACAAGCCAAATTCAAAGATATTATACTTTTATAAAAAGCACTGTCTGGAATGTAATTATCGAGAAAACAATACTTGAGAAGGCACTTGTCAAGAAGGCAATACTTGAGAAGACAATTGTTCAGAAGGCAATAATTGAAAAGGCAATTGTCCAGATGGAAATACCTGAGAAAACAATACTTGAGATGGCAATACTTTAGAAGGCAATACTTTATGAAGGCAATTGTCCAGAAGACAATACTTGAGAAGGCAATACTTTATAAAGTAATACTTGGTGCAATTTTCGAGAAGGAGTCCTGATACCAGGATTAGAAATCAGATTGACTACATTCTGATTAGCAGAAGATTTAGAAACGCATTAACAATAGCAAAAACAGTTCCCAGTGCTGATTGTTATAGTGACCACAGATTACTCACAGGAACATTGAGGATAAAGTTGAAGAAAGTCAAATATATAACAGGAAACACTAAATATGATTTGTGTACATTGAGTAATGACAAGGAAATACAAAACAAATTCAACATAGAAGTACAGAACAGATTTGAAATTTTGTCTGATCTAGAGATCCTATTCCAGGATGTGGATGATCAATGGGAAACGTTGAAGAATTCAATCAATGTGGCCGCAGAAACAACTATTCCAAAATTAAAGAAGGTGGGTCGTAAGAAATGGATGACTGAAGGAATTTTACACCTCATGGAAACAAGACGACTCAGCAAAAATAATTCTGTCAAATATGAAGAAATTCACAGACAAGTCAGAACATTATGTAAGGAGGCAAAAGAAGCATGGCTTGAGGAAAAGTGCTTAGAAATTGAAAGCCAACACAACAGTCAAAATACCAAATTAGTGCACAAAAGAATTCAGGAACTTACTAATAAAAGAACAAGTACATCAACCGGGTGTCTAAAAACTGAAGATGGCAAAATCATAATAGAAAAAGACCAGATTCTACAGGTATGGACAGATTATGTGAAACACCTTTATGATGATAACAGAGACGAACAGTATGATATTAGATTTAATAATGAAGGACCGCCAATTTTGGAGATGGAGGTTCGAAATGTTCTTAAGCATATGAAAGCTGGCAAGGCCCCCGGTGCAGATAACATCACAACAGAAATGATTAAAGCTTTAGAAGAATTTGGACTAGATCAAGTCACCAGACTGCTGAACACATTATATGATACTGGAGATATACCTCCTGAATTATGTAACTCTATATTTATTGCAATCCCAAAGAAATCAGGAACCTTGGAATGTGATCAACATAGAACAATTAGTATAATGAGTCACATCACAAAGATTTTGCTAAGAATTATCATGCAAAGAATGAGGAAGAAGATACAACCTGAAATAGGGGAAGAACAATGCGGGTTTGTAGAAGGAAAGGGTACAGTAAATGCTGTGTATATGCTGCGAACAGTTATTGAACGTGCTATAGAAGTAAACAAGGATATACATCTTTGCTTTATTGACTATACAAAGGCTTTTGATAGCGTTAGACATGTCAGCATGGTGGATATGCTTGCAGATCTACAAATTGATGGGAAAGACATTAGACTTATAAAAAACATATATTGGAAACAACAAGCTGCAATAAGGATTGATAATGAAGTGGGACAGTATCAGCCAATTAAGAGAGGTGTTAGGCAGGGATGTGTGATGTCTCCAGATCTTTTTTCCCTGTACAGTGAAAATATTTTCAGAAATGTAGAGGATATAAATGGAATCAGCATTGGAGGACGAAACATCAATAACATTAGATATGCAGATGATACAGTATTAATTGCAGACAATGAGCAGGACCTGCAACAATTAGTAGATGCGGTTGTTGTACACAGTGAGCAACTGGGGTTAGAATTAAATTGTAAAAAGACTCAGGTTATGGTCGTCAGTAGGAAGGAAGAAGTGCCACAATGTAATATACAAGTAAATGGAAATATTCTTCAACAAGTGAATCGGTACAATTATCTTGGAACAGTTATAACATCTGATGGGAGATGCCTTGAAGAGATTAGAACAAGAATCGCCATGGCGAAAGTAGCCTTTAGCAAGATGAAAAACATTCTGACCAATAAGAAGATGTCAATTGAAACGAGAAAAAGAGTGTTGAGGGGATACATAGAGCCTGTTCTTTTGTATGGATGTGAAACTTGGACAATGAGCAGTCAAGCTGAAAAGCATCTGATGGCTGCAGAAATGTGGTTTCTGAGGAAAATGCAAAGAATACCATGGACAGACAGAAAAACCAATGACCAAGTACTACAGGAGACAAATGAACATCGTAAACTGATTAGAGAAATTAGACGTAGACAGTCAAAATTTTTTGGACATGTTATGAGAAGAAATGGATTGGAGAACTTAGTGACAACTGGCAAGATCGAGGGGAACAGACCAAGAGGAAGACCGAGAGGAAAATACCTGGATGGCTTGGCCACATGGCATGGACGAGACAGGAACACTGAGCTGATCCACGACACTGGTGATCGAGTGAAATGGCGAGTCATGACCGCCCACGCTTTCCGGCATGGCACATGATTGATTGATTGAATACCTGTGAAGACAATACCTGAGAAGGCAATTGTGCAGGGGCAATACTTCAGAAGGCAATACTTGAGAAAGCAATTATCCAGAAGGCAATACTTGAGAAGGCAATACTTGAGAAGGCAATTGTTCAGATGGAAATATTTGAAAAGGCAATTTTCCAGAAGGCAATAGTCCAGATGAAAATACTTGAGAAGGTAATACTTGAGAAGGCAATACTTGTGAAGGAAATTGTCCAGAAGGAAATACTTGAGGAGGCTATGTCCAGATGGAAATATTTGAGAAGGTAATATCTGAGTAGGCAATACTTGAGAAGGCAATTGTCCAGAAAGCAATACTTGAGAAGGCAATTGTTCAGATGAAAATACTCGAGAAGGTAATTATCCAGGTGGCAATACTTGAGAAGGCAATTGTCGAGAAAGCAGTACCTGAGAAGACAATACTGAGAAGGCAATTGTCCTGAAATCAATACTTGAGAAGGCAAATGTCCAGAAGACAATATTTGAGAAAGCAAAACTTTAGAAGACGATACTTGAGAATGTAATTATCCAGAAGGCAATACTTTGGAAGGCGATACTTGAGCAGTCAGGCTGAAAAGCATCTGATGGCTGCAGAAATGTGGTTTCTGAGGAAAATGCAAAGAATACCATGGACAGACAGAAAAACCAATGACCAAGTACTACAGGAGACAAATGAACATCGTAAACTGATTAGAGAAATTAGACGTAGACAGTCAAAATATTTTGGACATGTTATGAGAAGAAATGGATTGGAGAACTTAGTTCTTATTGTCCAGAAGGCAATACTTGAGAAGGAAAATGTCCAGATGGAGATAATTCAGAAGGCAATATTTGTGAAGGCCATTGTCCAGGAGATAATACTTGAGAAGGCAATTGTCCAGATGGAATTATTCATTAATTGAATTATTCGGGATACAGATACAGTCTAACAACGTGACCAACAAAGACATTACCTCAACACTTCGCTGCTGAGACAGGAACTGATGATGATGGTTGATATTCCCTGTCTTGTCTAGCGTTCAGACAAGACATGACAGTCTTTATTTCGGCTAATTTTAGCACATTTGTAGCATCATTATGAAGTTCAAGAGGAATAATTAGACATTGATGTCACATGCTTTGAGATAACATGGACGAATGGTTGCTAATGATGAAAACCTTTAAAGGGAAGTAATAAACGTGAAAACCAATTTTCTGCTTTCAGAGTTTCCCCCCGTTTATAATGACGTCATTTTCGGGTAATAAGTAGGCAGTGGTAGGCAGAAGATTATTTCAATGAGACAATGGCTACCGGTCAGCGACTAGTCCACAGTCTACTGACAAAAAGGAAACCAATGGCAGATTATCTTATTCACGGATGGCAAGTACATTATGATTCCACTTAGCTTGGTCGAGATTAGAACACAAAGCTGATCCACGTCACTGGTGGTCGTGTAATTTGACGGATGGGACCGAGCACGCTTATAGCTATAGCAAATGTGATGATGATAAGGGTTCAAATAAGTGAGAATCAGAACTGCCCTTCCACCTTAACCATTTAGTGCGGTGATGACAAGGTAGGGATAAGCGACGGCAGTCATGTTTCGCCATCTCACACGATCACCAGAGTCGTGGATCAGCTCTGTGTTCTTGTATCGAACATACCACGTCACCAAACCATCCAGATATTTACTTTTCTGCCTTCTCCTTGTTCTTTTCCCCCCAATCTTGCCAGTTGTCACCAAATTGTCTAGTGTATTTCTTTTCATAACGTGTCCCCCCCCCCCCCCCCCCCCAAAAAAAAAAATAAATAAATAAATAAATTGTGATTGTCTACATCTAATTTCTCTTATCAGTTTACGGAAGGCAGGGAAGTAAATATTTGGTTGGCTTGGCCACGACTCTGGTGATGGCCTACACTTATTGACTATACTGTTGTTAGACATATCTGCCTGCCCCTCCAACTCGTGTTCGGTACGTGTACTATAATGTCATCGTACCTTATACCATCATACCCTGGTGCGCTGTTTTTGTTCATCGTAGCACATCCTTCATCTCTTTCACTGTCACCATGTCCTCTTCTGATAATTTCTGTGTTTTACACCTATCTGCGATAACCATCTTGGCAAAAGTTCGTCCTCTCATGTCTGTCTGGCTGCTCTGCTCTAAATAGTGTTCTAAAAGGGCATTACTCTTATTCGTCAGTCCTCTGCCAGATGAGGTCAGCACCCTGGAAGTCAGAAATACTATTATTCTTGACTCCACCATTCATACTTTTATGTAGTCGTCAGAAAAATCTCAGTGACTTATCTTTGCTTATTTTTTTCTCACACTACCGATTTCTCACTGTTTACTACTTTAACCAGTTGTTTTAAACAGCTAACTCTCGAGTCCATGTCTCTTTCCAAGTGCAAGATATGACATGTATGTGTAACTCTGTTCATTTTGGCATATGCCATTTTCTTACAGTACAACGCTTATCGACTCATGCTTTTCCACCTCTAAATTCCACCATAGGATTTACCCCCATCTTTTTTTTTCTTGCAATGTTTATGTCTGCGCTTGTCACGCTTAATTTTACCCACCAAATCTTGCCCTCTACTATCTTACTTTGAAAGTCTTGACCTTTGACTTGTGCTGCCTGGTTCTGCCTTTCTCCACTAATACGAGTATGATGCAAAGGTGGTGGTCGCTGCCGTGGTACCCTTGGACACCCCATTTAGACACTGTAGTGATTGAAATAGAAACTAGCGCCAGGTCAATAACTTTGTCCTCATCACCCTGTCGGCTTGCTGTCCTGGTGACACAGCCACTGTTGATACAAACAAGGTCGATGGTTTCAAGTGCTGCCTCAAGCACCACCGCCTGTAAGTTGGATGCAAGTTTTCCCCATGATCTGCCGTTAGCGTTAAAATCTCCACAGAAAATGACATTCCTCTCGTGACATAATATTTCACTCAAGCACTGCAACCTCTGGGGATTCACGATCGCGTTGCAGGCATAAACATTAACTAACACATTTAACTTTAAATTAACTCATTTAGCTGTGAATGATCGTTCCCTATTTTATGAAGTGGTGTTAAATAGCTGTGCACCCAATACCGGTGTACTGATGAGATTCTGACATTCAGGTTAAAGCAAACAGCCATCTCCATAAGTTCTCCATCACTAATATCCCTTATGTGGGCGTACCTAACCCTATCGGGCCCTGGAGCGGTGTCTTTTGCTTTTTTCAATACATTTTTAAATATATTTTCCAGATTTATGATATCTTCACAGTCATTTAAACTGCCATTTACTGCCAATATAGTACCTTGCGGTGTATGGCAGAGGGGTCTTTGAGCCTGAGGAATAAAGTCCGCCTGGCAAGTGCAGTCGCCGCGAACTGTGCAGGTTAGGATTTTCTTTTTGCCCCCGACAGAAAATAATCCGACACCTTACCGAGGGATCGAACCGGGGCCTCCCGAATGAGAGTCCGGCGTTCTAGACTCTCGGCCAGCCGCTCCTCATCTTCACAGTATGTATCTTTAATTGTACCTGGTAGATCTTCTCTAACTGTGTCTCTGATGTCTCCATCATTCTGATCTGTCTGTGCTATAAATCTCTGCAGAAAAGCATCCTCTTTCTCTTTGTCTGTTGTCAAAGGCGAACCACTATGTCTGTATGATATGACAAATGACAAATCTTTCTTTTGCGTCTGTCTTTAATTTCCAGAACTTTCCCAGTGTCTTATCTCCTCCATCTCATTCATAAAGTGTTCCAATTTTGCTCGTTTGGCCTCTACTACACAGCGAGTTCCTCCATCTTATATTTCTTCTCTTTCGAAGATTTCTCAATTGCTACTTGTTTAGCTTTGTGGTGTCCATGACTCTTTCTGTAACTGTTTAAATGCCGATCTCTTTGATTTCCATGCTCGTTCTACCTCGGAGGTCCACCATGGTGGCTGCACATACATAGTTTTCTAGTGACACAGCATACCCTCTGTCTGAGCAGTCCCAGAATGGTGTTTTCCCTCTCATATTTAAAGGGTTTACGTGCTCTCACAGCCTTGGTCTGGTTGGACTTAGCAATCAATACTGAACAGGGTAGATGGTCGCTCTCACGATCACCCAGGACAGTCCATTTTACATCCACAAATGCCGACTGGGTAATAAATACCAGGCAATAGCCGTGTCTACATCAAAAGGCCTCATTCTCAAAGGACGTTGCAGTCAACGGAAGCTTGTTAACGTCTCCACAGTTTGTCCTCAAATGGACGCAGTGTAGGCTAGAATTGTGTTTGCTGTTGTACATGTTATGCACGCCTGCAACAAATGTTTACCTGTAAATTTACTCATAGGAAATAAAAACTGCTCGTTAGGCGCAACTCCTGCAAAACAGTGAGAGACTAAACACAGACACACATACCATAAAACGAACTCTACTACCGCACAAGAAAATCAAAGTGTGCCGCAGTGGAGTTCATTGTAAGGTATGTAACTGTGTCTGTGTTTAGTCTCTCACTGTTCTGCAGGAGTTACGCCTACTGAGCAGTTTTTTCTCTTTCTCCTATGGTTATGTCCTGCTGCAGCCTGACCTTCTCTTGTCATGTCACTAGTTCCCCTATCACATGCATCGGTGTCTCCTGTAGCTAGTTTATTAAACATGCGGTATTTCAGTCTGTTGTTTTCTGTGCAGTCTGAAGATTGTTCAACAACATCATCATCTTCCACTTTCGACGTCAAGCGTTGTGGGGAGGGATAGTTGACGTTCCAGCGAGTGATAGGCGGGACTGGATAATGCAATTCAGTGTGACTTTACACTGTTTTTGATGTCGAAAATCCCTTTTCTTCTCGGGCGTCCTCATGCTCTCGTAGCAGATCGTCTTTGATGTAGGGCCAGTGATGGTAGTTGATGGTGTTGCATTCTAACGAGGTGGCTAGGCCAAACCACTTGATCTTCTTTCTTTCAATAAATGTGGCACAAGGTGTTGATCCCACTGTCTGTCTGATAACATCATTTCCTACTCGGTCTCGGATTGTTAAGTTGGCAGCTCTCCTCAAACATCTCATCTCGCATGTATTATTTTGAATAAATGCGATTTGGATAATGTCCAAGTTTGACATTAGTAGCATAGGGTGGGTGTGACTATCGCTATTTATTACCTGTCGTTTTGTGGGCATAGGTATAGTTGAATGTTTCAGTATGGCTGATAGTTGATATGTAAGCGCACTAGCTTTTTCACATCTGATTTCGATTTCTCTGTACATTCTGCCACTTTCTGTGGAGATATATACTTAATTTCCATCATACTAACCCTTGTCATATCCATCATCATCATCATGTGTAATACCGATAAGCGTGGGTAGTCATGGTAGGGCATACGTCACGTTCATCATAGTCCTGGATCAGCTCTGTGTTCTGGTCCCCAATATACCACCATGAATTATAATGTAGTCGGGTAGTTGTAAAGACTTTATTCTACCAAAAAATTAAGAAGAATTTAGAAGCAACAGAGATGTGATTAATGAGACGAATGTTACGAATTCCTTGGACTGCCAGAGTAGCTAACAACGATTGTCTGAAAGAGGCTAATGAAACTAGAGCGTTATGTACAACAATAAGAAAGAGACAAACAGCTTCCTTTGGTCATGTGATGAGAAGAGAGGCATTGGAGAACATCATGACAACTGGAAAGATCGAGGGGAAGAGTGCAGAGACCGACCAAGAGAAATGATGTTGGATGGATTGAGACGGTGGCATGGAGGAATATCATCAGCAGAGTTAATCCAGAACACAAAAGACCGTGATATGTGGAGAGACGTAAACACCTACATCAGCTGGCAGGGCACTTGATGATGATGATAGTCTGCCATTGCTGTCTTTCTTGGCAGTGACCATACTTTTTGGTAACCGAAGTCACTGTCCCCACCAAGAAATCCTCTGCCTACTGTCGCAGACTTGAGACTATAACCAAGAAATATCTTTCGGCTGCTCTCAAACTGTCCCTGTACTCACCCAATAATGACGTCATTGTAAACGGGGAAAACTCTGAAAGCAAACAATTAGTGTTTAGGTTGATTACTTCCCGCTAGGTGATTTTCATCGTCAGCAACCAATCGCGTGCGCAATCTCAAAGTGGGAACGGCAATATTTTCAGTAATTAAACATACACTCTATGGTAATATTATTGTATTCCGAGGGTAGGTCATAAACTTATGCACCACAAATACAATAATAATCTCAGCTAATAATAAAGATATAAGCATTAAATTTGCACCAACTTACGTTTATATTCTCTTGAAGGTGTATATCAAATTGCATCTCTGTAAACCAATTCTAAATCAGTAAATGCGACACAAAGCCGTTGAAATGACACATATATTTAAAAAAGTACGTTACAAGCAGATTGTTGCAAACAACGGAGGCAATCGACAAAATGTGGTGGAATATACGGCTACATCCAATTTAAAGTCCAGACCTGACACCATCTGATTTCCATCTTTTCGGTCCCCATTAGAATGCTATCCATGGGACAAAGTTTGGAGACACCGAGGGAGTGATTATTGCAGTAAAGAAATGGCTACGAGAACAGGGCAAAATCTGGTACAGATCTGGAATACATGCTTTTGTTTCAAGATGGCATAAAGCCGCTAAAGTTGATGGGGATTATGTTGAGACGTAGAAATGTTTGCTGTACATGCGCATGAACATTGCGACTAAATTTCACTTGTATGTTATTAACGGTTAAAGAGATAATAATTGTGGCGCATAGGCTGAGTGGTCTCGGTGTATGGTGTCCGCCTCGAGTGCTGGAGGTCCCGGGTTCAAGCCCCAGTGAGGGCCGGGATCTTTTCAGGTGGACTTCTAGTAACAAAACGTCCCCTGGTCTCTGGGTAGTGAAATCGGACGCCCGTGTGTATTGTTGCGCACGAATAAAATCCCTTGGCAATTGGAAATCGAAAAAGAGTAGCCTAACGGCGCTGTCCGGGCAAAATATCGAGTTTACAATCTATCCAAAGTATTTCAGGATCCTCGCTGGTGCTACGGAGTTCGTGTACTGAGCTGAGATTCTCCGTACTCAGGCTAGAGTTTGAAGTAGAATGGAGCACTTATGGGTTATACCCGTGTGCCGTGATGTTGATCCGTCGACTAAACTAAACTAAACTAAACAACACAAAACTAAACTACACTAAACTACACTTTCTGACCTAGCCTTTGTAATAATATCAGTGCTTTTACACCTGCTCGAGGTTGCTTGTAGTGTGAACTGCATTTCAGAAAAATGGCTGCCGGCCGGTGCCTGAACTAACTCGATTGCCTTATGCAGTAATGTGTGGCTGCAGGTTTTCTAGTGACTGCCGCTTGCATCGATGATGAAATGTATTTTTCGTGGCGGAATTCTGTGTTGCATCCTGGCTGCGGCATTTTGCATAGTATACCTATGCGGGATGTTGTTTAGTCGAGATTCCAATCGGTTCCACTTTTCATATTGGGCAGGGAGGAGCATTTTGTATGATATTGACTGGCATGAGAATGGAGCATAATGGGGCAACCCTTTGCAGTGAAGTTGGAACCGCGACCAACTGACTAACTAATTAGTAATAGTAGTAGCGTTGTATTATTAATAGTAGTAGCAATGTATTAGTAATTGTAGTAGTATTGTACCTAGAGGCATTTACCGGGTGCTTGTAAAGTCTCAGTACACTTTGTATGTAGAACAAATGTAAAGAAAATTAATTGCATGGCGTCATCAACAAATTTGCTAAAAATGCATTCAATTAGTTACAATAGTTACTGCTATTATTTAACGCTATTTTGGGGAAACTAAAAAGTACCAATGAAGTATTCATTATAAGAAGTGTTGGAAATGTCCACCACGGGCTTCAAGACATGATTGAACACGTCTCTTCATATTGTCAACGTGTCTTGTTGTTATTTCTTGAATGGTAATTCTGATTGCTTCTTTCAGGGCCTCAATTGTGTACATTATTTTTTTAAACATTTCCTTTCAACAAACCCCATAGATAATAATGGAATGCAGTTAGATCTGGAGAACGAGCAGGCCAAATTCCATGTGATATTATGCGATTTGCGAAAATTTCTTCCAAATAACCGAGATCTGTGGAGAGTCATGGACGCTACGCTGGCTGGCAGGGCGCTTGATGATGATGAGTAGTATTGTATTTGTAATAGCAGTAGTATTGTAGGTGAAATAGTAGTAGTATTGAGACTGAGCTACCGTATGACAGTAGACGGTACTACCTGCTTTCTGTTAGCGCCGAATGTTGGGCGTCACTCACCAAACCCGACACCCAACATTGTGTCAACGGCACCAGGCGGAGGAGCCAATTGGGAGGGTACAAGCCTTACCCTAGTGCTTGGAAATGTAACCTAAAGACTAAATGTAATGACAGACCAGGTCCAACAGGGTCCCGCGGTAAATTTTCTCAGTATGATTCAAGTCTTTGGAACGCCACCCATTAATGACGCCAGTCTTCGAAATGCCGTGCGTCTTCGCTGCTTAAGCCTCCTCCTTACGGTACCCCCTGATACGGCCGCCTCTCTGTATCATAGCACGGCACGGCCCTGAGGCCCAAATCCTTATTCGACAACTGGTCTAGGATCGAAGCTCCGACAGGTGGACAATTAGAGAATTGTTTTGCTGAACTGGCAGCTTCTGCAGCTTGTCTTGTTCCAGACGCACGGCGTTAACTTTCCTCTGGTGTAAACTAGGCAGGCTGTGGGAGGGATCATGCTGCATTGGCAACACATGGTCTCTAAATTCAGCCCGGACTTGTGCTATAGAGAGGTGTAACTCTATCTCACAAACTATCGTCTACCAAGACGGCCAGGTGCCAGTTGGTAGTGTTATATTTGTAATAGTCAGTGAACAAGGACAGGACCAATTGTCCGGCCATAAGGTACAATGGGCATATGGTGCATGCCCGATGTGTTTACTTGAAATGTCTAAATGTGGTAGTGATATGTTTGTGAATGCATCTCCGTATGTGGTCCCATGTCTGTCCCAAATAGGCTTCCTGCAGAGATGTCAGCTGTCATTTGTATTACATTTGTGTCATATTTGTGTTATATTTACGTTACATTTGTGTACATTTGTATTTCATTTGTGTCACATTAGAATTACATGTTTGTTACATTTGTATTACATTTGTTTTATATTTATGTTACACTTGTATTACATGTGTAATAGTTGATAACAAACTGTACTGGACAGTTTACTTGTCTTACTTGTCTTACTTGTCGAACTGTAAGAGAAGGAATGAACGGACACATTTGCTCCGTGCATTCACACTTACAAGATGTGCCCTCCCTGCTCATTGCACTCACACCTACAAGATGTGCCGCCCCAGCTCCGTGCATTCACACCTACAAGATATGCCGCCCCTGTTCCGTGCATTCACACCTGCAAGATATGCCGCCCCAGCTCCGTGCATTCACACTTACAAGATATGCCGCCCCAGCTCCGTGCATTCACACCTGCAAGATATGCCGCCCTAGCTCCGTGCATTCACACCTACAAGATGTGCTGCCCCTCCTCCGTGCACTCACACCTACAAGATGTGCCGCCCTTCCTCTGTGCATTCACACATACAAGATGTGCTGCCCCTGCTCCGTGCATTCACACCTATAAGATTTGCCGCCCCAGCTCCGTGCACTCACACCTGCAAGATATGCCGCCCCTGCTCCGTGCACTCAAACCTACAAGATGTGCCGCCCCAGCTCCGTGCGTTCACACCTACAAGACATGCCGCCCCTCCTCCGTGCATTCACACCTACAAGATGTGCCACCCCAGCTCCCTGCATTCACATCTGCAAAATATGACGCCCCTGCTCCGTGCACTCACACCTACAAGATGTGCCGCCCCAGCTCCGTGCATTCACACCTACAAGATGTTCCGCCCCTCATTCGTGCATTCCCACCTACAAGATGTGCCACCCCTGCTCCGTGCATTCACACCTAGAAGATGTGCTGCCCCTGCTCTGTGCACTCACACCTACAAGAAGTGCCACCCCAGCTCCGTGCACTCACACCTGCAATATATGCCGCCCTTGCTCATTGCACTCACACATACACGATGTGCCGCCCCTGCTCATTGCACTCACACATACAAGATGTGCTGCCCCTGCTCATTGCACTCACACATATAAGATATGCCACCCCAGCTCCGGGCATTCACATCTGCAAGATATGCCGCCCCTGCTCATTGCACTCACACATACAAGATGTGCCGCCCCTGATCCGTGCATTCACACCTACAAAATGTGCCGCCCCTGCTCCGTACATTCACACCTACAAGATGTGTTGCCCCTGCTCCGTGCACTCACACCTACAAGATGTGCCGCTCCTGCTCCGTGCATTCACACCTACAAGATGTGCCGCCCCTCTTCAGTGAATTCACACCTACAGGATGTGCCGCCCCTGCTCATTGCACTAACACCTACAAGATGTGCCGCCCCAGCTCCGTACATTCACACTTACAAGATGTGCAGACCCAGCTTCTTGCATTCACACCTACAAGATGTGCCGCCCCTGCTCCGTACATTCACACCTACAAAATGTGTTGCCCCTGCTCCGTGCATTGACACCTACATGATGCGCCGCCCCTCCTCCGTGCAATTACACCTACAGTTTGTGCCACCCCAGCTCCGTGCACTCACACCTGCAAGATATGCCGCTCCTGCTCATTGCACTCACACCTAGAAGATGTGCCGCACCTGCACCGTACATTCACACCTACAAGATGTGCTGACCCAGCTTTGTGCATTCACACCTACAAGATGTGCCGCCCCTTCTCCGTGCATTCACACCTACAAGATGTGCCGCCCCATCTTCGTGCATTCACACCTACAAGATGTGCCGCCCCTGCTCCGTGCATTCACACCTACAAGATGTGCCGCCCTAGCTTCGTGCATTCACACCTACAAGATATGCCACCCAGCTCCGTGCACTCACACCTACAAGATGTGCCGCCCCAGCTTCGTGCATTCACACCTACAAGATGTGCCGCCCCTGCTCCGTGCATTCACACCTACAAGATGTGCCGCCCTAGCTTCGTGCATTCACACCTACAAGATGTGCCGCCCCAGCTTCGTGCATTCACACCTACAAGATGTGCCGCCCCTGCTCCGTGCATTCACACCTACAAGATGTGCCGCCCCTGCTCCGTGCATTCACACCTACAAGATGTGCCGCCCCTGCTCCGTGCATTCACACCTACAAGATGTGCCGCCCCTGCTCCGTGCATTCACACCTACAAGAAGTGACGGTCCTGCCACGGACATGTTTTTGTAATAACAGTAGTAGTATTGTGTTTGTAATAGTATTGGGTCATAAATCAATGGCATACTGAAATACAACTTGCCAAGAAACCACAAGTAACCAAAAATGATAGAGTTGAATGCGAAGTCCTGTAAAGGATATGCAACTAACTTTCAATCGCAATAGTATTGTTTATGTAATAGAATTAGTATAGTATTTGTAATAGTTGCAGCAGCATTGTGTTTGTGCTAATAGTAATATCGTATTTGTAATAGTAGAAGTATTGTATTTGTAATAGTAATCTTGTTGAATGTGTAATAGTAACAGTGTTAGAATTGTAACAGTAGCAGTATTACACTTGTGAAAGCATTCCCATATGTGGTCAGTTGTGTGACCCAGATATTGCTTCTTGCAGAGATGTTAGCTGTCATTATTCAAGGCATATTTCTCCTGACCGCCATCATTCTACCTGAAGTCACCTGTATAGGTAAGGCATCATTAGACACGTTCAAATTGTGTGTACTAGACACAACAGTCTGGGTGGTGATATTTACAGCTTTGTAACAACCTTAGCTAAACCATGAAAGACGATAGCCGTCCTCGTAATCAGCTTCATCATCATCAGCATCGTCCTACACCATCTACTCCTCCCTCTCTTCATCATCAGCGCCATAATTGTCCGTCTTCTTCCTCTTCATCACCATCATCAAAGTCATCTTCGTCCTCCTTCTTATCCTCCTTATAATCATCAACTTCATCATCGTCATCCTTCTCCCCCTCCTCCTCCTCCTCCTCCTCATCATCATCATCATCTCCCTCCGCCTTTCCTACTCATTCTCATCCTTAGTCATCATCATCATCATCATCATCATCATCTGATATGCCAATAAGCACAGGCGGTCAAGTTTCACCATCTCGCACGATCACCAGAATCTCGGACCAGACTTGTGCTCTTGACCATGTTGTAGCAGTGAGTTTATCAGTAGCTATTCTGATAGTGTAGCAGTGAGTTTATCAATGACTGTTCTGATAGTAAAGCAGTGATTTTATCAATGACTGTTCTGATAGTAAAGCAGTGAGTTTATCATTGACTATTTTCTTGTTGCAGCTGTGAGTTTATCTGTGAATATTCTCATGTTGTAGTAGTTAGTTTATCTGTGATTCTCATGATATAGTACTAGATTTATCAACAGCTATTCTCGTGTTATATTAATGGGTTTATCAATAACTGTTCTCAGATTATAGCAATTAGTTTATCAATGACTGTTCTCAGGGTATAACAATGAGTTTATCAATGACTGCTCTCAGGTTATAGCAATGAGTTTATCAATGACTGTTATCAGGTTATAGCAATGAGTTTATCATTGATTATTCTCAGGTTATAGCAATGAGTTTATCAATGACTATTCTCATGTTATAGCAATGAGTCTATCAATGACTATTCTCATGTTCATTGCTTCGCTTCGGAGGTCACGGGTAGTAAGCATCACCTGGATCTTTTCTCCTGGGCATGCCGGTGTGCTGGGGAATGAACAGGCGGACATATTGGCTGGCTCGGCAAAATTTGGTGGAGTATTGATGCATGACAAGGCAGACGTGGTTGCGGCCTTGTGGGAGCACGTGTACACCTCGGAGGAGCAGATGGAGCACCATGGTCTGGTAAGAATGAGACAACGAGGTGTGACGAGGGGATCTGGCCGACGCTCGGCGCTCGGAGGAAAGGCGAGACGGACATTAATCAGATTGCTACTGGAACTATTAGTGTTGGAACTCTTCGCTGGCTGCTGGGGATGGAGGCGGAGCGCTTATGGGAATGTCCCGAGTGCTGTGATGTCGGTTCCTAAATCAATCAATCAATCAATCTATTCTCATGTTATAGCAATGAGTTTATCAATAACTATTTTCATGTTATAGCAATGAGTTGATCAATAACTATTCTCATGTTATAGCAATGAGTTTATCAATGACTATTCTCATGTTATAGCAATGCGTTTATCAATGACTATTCTCATGTTATAGCAATGAGTTTATCACTGATTATTCTCATGTTATAGCAATGCGTTTATCAATGACTATTCTCATGTTATAGCAATGCGTTTATCAATGACTATTCTCATGTTATAGCAATGAGTTTATCAATGACTATTCCCATGTTATAGCAATGAGTTTATCAATGACTATTCCCATGTTATAGCAATGAGTTTATCAATGATTATTCTCATGTTATAGCAATGAGTTTATCAATGACTATTCTCATGTTATAGCAATGAGTTTATCAATGACTATTCTCATGTTATAGCAATGAGTTTATCAATGACTATTCTCATGTTTTAGCAATGCGTTTTATCAATGACTATTCATATATTATAGCAATGAGTTTATCAATGACTATGATCATGTTGTATCAGTGAGTGTATCGACGACTGTTCTTATGTTGTATCAGTGAGTTTATCAATGACTATTCTCAGGTTGTATGAGAGGATGGTTTGGTTCAAGATGCCAATTTAAATGTCACTGTGGCAACAGTGCCAGTTGCGGAAGCAATGGAGAATGTCCAGGCAACACGCCATGCGAGAGTGGCTACTTCGGGGTTGGTTGTCAATATAGGGTGAAGTAGAAACTGTCTGTCTGTCCTGTCTTTTCTGTCTCGACCTATCTACCCATCTAACTTATCCCTTATGGGGGCTATGTCTGGTGTGGGTGGGAATACAGTGAGTGTGGTGAGATGGGGTAAATGTGGGTATGGTGGAGGATGTATGTGTGGGGGTAGTGAGGTGTTTGTAGAGTGTGGGGGGATATGGTGGGTGGGTCCGGGGTTTGTGTGTGGGTAGGTGTGGGAGGGGTGAGTGGCGGGAATATGTGTGTGAGTGGGTGGGGGTATGTGTGGTTGGGGAGTGTGTGAGTGGGTAGGTGAAGTATATGTGGGAGGGTGAGGTTGGTAGGTATATGGTATGGGTGAGGATGTGTGGTGCGCGTGGGTCGGGAGCATGTGTGAAGGTGGAGGATGTGCGGGTGGGTGAGTGGGTGCATGCATGTGTGCCTGGGTTTGTGTAAGGGTGGGTGGGGGATGTGTGTTGGGGGATGTGTAGTGGGTGGGAGATGTGTGTTTGTGTGTGGGTGTGGAGATGGTGTAGGTAGGGAGGTGTGGATGGGGGATGGGTGGATGGATGAGGGCATGTATGTGCCTAGGGGTGTGTGTGTGGTTGGGTGATGGATGTGTGTGTGGGGGACGCGCGGATGCATATGGATGGATGGTTGGGGGATTTCTATCATAACATGGTAACATGCATTGTTTATGTTTATAACATTCATTTGACAATGTTTTTTTCCCATGTGAATGTAGTATGCACCGATGGACGAAAGATGGGTGATAGGAAGGGCCGAATGTAAGATGGGCCTGCGTGCCCATTTTGTTACGATTTAAACATAAATTCTGTTCGTTCGTTCGTTCGTTTGTTACTATCTATCTGTCTGTCTGTCTGTCTGTCTGTCTGTCTGTCTGTCTGTCTGTCTGTGTGGCACCTTGGGAGGATAAGTTCAGTACCCACCAAAGCATTCCCTGTTGTGAAGTAACGCTAGCACACATCCCTCACCCACTCACACATCCCCCACCTCTCATACACATCCTCACCCAAAAACATATCCCCCACCCACACATCCCCACCATCCACACATCCCCCTCCACAAACATCTCACACCCACAAACACCCCACCACCCTCACATAATCCCAACCCACACACACATCTCCACCCACACTTCTACCCCCGGCTACACCACACACCGCACCCACCCACACCACACACCGCACCCACCCACACACACAATCCCCACACCCATCCCCCATGCCACCTACACACACACACATCTACCCACACATCCACACACATTCCCATCCACCCACACCCACGAATCCCACTACATACCAAAACCCACATACACTCACCCACCTAAAAACATACCCTCACCCACACGTCGCCACCCAAAACACACATCACCCATCCACACGTTCCTCATCCACACACACATCCTCGCCCACCCGCACATCCCCACACCACACATCCCCCACACATCTCCCAACCCATCGAAACACAGCTACCCACCACACACACACACACACACACACACACACACACACACACACACACACACACATCTCCAAATGAAAAAATATGTTAAAATGAAAACAATATGGTATACATTGTATAATGAAGAAAAGATTATGCACTTCAGTAAAGAATATAATTCCTGGAATTGGCGTGAACATGATGAAATACACTGCATTTAGTACATGTTAAAATCAAGTAGCAGATGAGGAACCTTAAGAAATATGGAATATCATATATCTCTTTTTTGTCTTTCACGCACACTACACTATCTCTCTTATTGTCTCACACTTATCTCTCATTGTCTCTCTCCCTCTCTCTCTCTCTCTCTCTCTCTCTCTCTCTCTCTCTCTCTCTCTCTCTCTCTCTCACACACACACACACACACACACACACACTCGCTGTCACTCTGTCTTACTCTCTCAAACACACATACACACTCCCTCTCGCTCTCTTTGTATCATACTCTCTCTCTCTCTCTCTCTCTCTCTCTCTCTCTCTCTCTCTCTCTCTCTCTCTCTCTCTCTCTTACATCCTCTCTTACTCACTCACTCACTTTCACACTCTCACCCACACACATACACATTGTGAAAAATGGTACCACTAGGTGACTTATGGAGGCATATAGTCGGTATGGAGTAAGTATTGAAAGAGTTTTCGGTTGAATGTGTAGGGACTCATTGGAGTTTTCAGATCTGTTGGAAGGTCATTCCATAAGTGGGCACCAGAATACGCAAAGCAAGTTTTGTATAGATCCAATCTAGGTTTTGGGACTATATAATAAATTTAAGCGCTTGCTGTTCCGTTGCATGAGATTGGATCAACGGTTGAAGATACCCTGGGATATTTTTAGATATTACTTTATTCACTAATATGGCTTTGTTAAAAAGGAAACGCTTTCGAAGTGGCAGACGCCTCAGATGACTATATGAAATTATCACTTTCAGCGTGTTTTGTGCAGAAACTAGACGTATAGTCCGCTTTTGAAGAGAACAAAGTCCGTTTCAGTATTGGATTTAGGGCAACCATCCCAGACTGTAGGAACAATAATCGAGATGAGATTAGAATATAGGATGTATAGAATAACTTTCGCGTGCTTTCGTCCAGGAAGTGCTGAATTTTAGCAAGTTGGTAAACTTTCTGTGCTATTTTCTTGGTAAGGACGTGGACATGGGAGCTCCAATTTAAATGTTTATCAATTAAAAGACCTAGTGACTTATGTTCATTTACATTAACTATAGGTAACGTGTCTATGCGGAGTTTCGAGCGCTGCCCCAGTTACGGCTAGTGTCTGAAGTTTTTGTCTGGTCGTTATTAGCATGGATTTGGTTTTGTCGATGTTAATTTGCATGCGGTTTTCATTGCTCCATCTAGTAAGATTATCAAGTTCTTTTTGTAAATAATTTTCGAATTCACCACTGTTCTCCTGACTAGCATATATAGTACAATCGTCTGCAAACAGATCACATGTAGTATTAAGATACAGAGGAAGGTCGTTAATATAAACTGTGAAATGCAGCGGGACCTAGTATTAAGCTCTGGGGCACACCAATATTAAGCTGTGTGGATCTTGATAGATGGTTATTAAAGGACACGACTTGTCTGTCGGATAAAAATGACGTAATTAGGTTCACCATATTCGCACTAGCCTTCAATTTGTTTCAATTTGCTAATTAAAATATTGTGATCTACCATACCAAAAGCTTTTTTTAAGTCTACAAACACCACTCCACAAATGTTGCCATTGTTGATGTTAAAATGCCAGTTATCTGTCATTTTTGTTAGAGCACTATGGCAAGAATATTTAGGTCGAAACCCAGATTGGCTGTCAATTATTAGATCGTTATTAATTAAATGATGTAATGTTATTTTATGCATGTGGCTTTTTTTCTAATGGCTTTGATAGCGAAGATAGTAAGGAAATAGGTCTATAATTACCCAGGACGCTGTTATCATTTGAACCATTTTTAAATAGAGGATAAACTTTAGCTATTTTTAATGCAGATGAAAGTAGTTTTTAGCCAGGTATTGATTATATATGAACTTTAAAGACTCACTAATGATTGGGGCACCACAGCGAAGAATTCTATTACTGATCCTATCTAGGACGTGTGAGTTTGTTGCTTTGATGTTTGATAGATATTTATATACTTCTGCAACCGACATAAAGGGAATCTCAGCGGGACTATTTCTAGTGCACTTCTCCTCACAGAATGATGACAATGTACTTAAATTACATGATGAGTTTGGTATTGAAGACTTTAGATTCTCTATTTCCGTCTTAAAGAAATAACTGAAATCCTCGCATGTTATAGAGTTTGGTGTTGCAGACTCTGAAGATTGTTTCTTGTTGGTTAGCGAATTAATAGCCTTCCATATATTTGTGCTATTTGATTTATCTACAATCAAATTTTTAAATGGTCTTTCTTTATCCTACGAATTTCATATTTAACTTTATTTCTTAGTCTCCGGTAGTTGATGAAGTCTTTATTTTTGTGTGCTGCATCTCGCTCTCTCATGATTTCCAGAACTTCACTAGTGACCCATGGGGATTTCTGTTGATTCTTGACACGAACTTCTTTGAACTGGTGCGGTTTATCAAACACACCGTAGACTATATTTGTCCAGAAAGCTGTCTGTCGGGAAGTTGGTAGACGTGATCAAGGGCTGCATTTTTTAAGTCTTGTAAAAATAACTCTTGGTTGAACGCTTTAAAATTTCTAATTTTGATGCTTACATGTTTATTTTTAGGAGCTTTGAACCCAATTTTTGACCATGTTGCAGCATACAGGGTAATGGTCACTAACTGTATTAACAGGAACAGAACATTCAATAATATTATCTGGACAAGTAACATATATATGATCAATTATAGTTGCGGAGGTGTCTGTAACCCTTGTGGGGCGGTTTATTAGTTGTTTGAAATTGTAAGAAAGAATAATATCGTTCCAAGTCTGGTTGGATTTCCTAAAAATATATGTTGAAGTCACCTAGTATAATAATTTCTCTACCTGCTGTAAACTACTCTATCCATCATTGAAGTAAAGCAGTCATACCAGCTGTACCCGCACAAGGATTCCTATATAGGTATCCGATGAAAAACGGTTGCTGGCTGACTGGCTTCACCTCTAACCAAAAAAATTCTATGCCTACGGTCTCGAGATCACTCCTGCGGGAACAGTTGAGGGAGTTGGAAATGGATACAGCAATACCTGTCTCTAATTTTTGATTTGCATCTCTCCAAATTACTTTAAACCCCTTAAGAGAGATTTCGGAGTCGGTTATTTTGTCGTTAAGACGACTTTCTGTGATTCCAAACACATGGAACTGTTTGGACAGTATTACCGAGAGTTCGGGTAATTTATTGAGCAGATGAAATATATTGATATTGTCTATATATAGACCATTTTTTGTTGAGCCACTGATCCTGATTGACGAACATTACAAAATGAAAGGAAGATGTCGCTGGTGGTATAAAATTGCAGGGATTTTGAAAATGTATTTAGTAATAGTTAAGGCTGTTAGAGGGGGTAGGAAAATGTCTTTGCTGGTTGGATTAAGGATAGGGTAGAGGGGGTAGGAAAATGTCTTTGCTGGAGTGACATCATGAAAGCTTGGTGCAGGGCTGCAGGATTGTACTGCATTAGCTGCTGAAGTTGACGGTTCCACTGATAGGAGTGTAGATTACCGTCCAACGAGGGACGACTGCTATGATAATCACTGGAAGTGCCTACATTGGAAGCAGGCATCATGGGCACAGCAACATTTTTTAACAATGTCCCATTTGACATAGTGGGGGGAGATTACTTTGCGGGTAAGGGAGGAAACAGGGTATCATGGTTAGCAACATTTGAATTGGAGCATGGGTTGCTATTCGTGGCATCGTATTCTTGGGGTATAGGCAAGGGTGGTGTGGGAAGAGAGGGAGTGTTTTCTGAACACTGAGAGGTGGCTGTTGCCGGAGGTGAAGCTCGGTTTACTCCTCTCACTAGTGCTGATTGTTGTGCACGTTCGGGATATTTTATGTTCTTCGCTAGTATGCTACTTCCTAGCTTGGAACAATGTATTTGATCCCTATATAGTTTTTTCTTAGGAGCCCCGGACGGCGATGTAAAGTACGGGGTATTATTAATAAAATTCATGTTATTACCTTTACAAAATGTATACAGAGTTAGATTTGCAGCATCGGCATTACGACACTGGAATCCCTAACATGGTGGAATGATTGATGAAATTAACATAGATGATTTGGGAAATTTATTCCGCAACAACACCTCCAATGTAGCTAGTTGTGAGGTGCTAATGATTTTATTATTCATTATATCGTTGACGCCAATATGAACTGTTACTTTTATAATTCTGTCGTTCACTCTGAATTTTCGCAGTGTACCGGTCAGCCTATCAATATCAGCGCCTGGTAGAGGGTAGATTGAAGTTGATTCGCTGTCAGA
>JACEFZ010002694.1:0-20540 GCA_014155875.1 Cepaea nemoralis
TGTTTTTTAAAGGGCTGGAGACGTAATTGATAGAGGATGGTAGTCCCTCATTTTCTAATCACTCGGCACTCGGTGAATGAGAAATTCAGTATCACGCTGGCTGGCCGCCCTTGCCTCCCAGGAATATTCCTGGTGGCCATTTTAGGCTGGCTTGACCTGGAGCCCAGATCAATGAATAAAATCAGTGCCTCCAAGGGGATTTGAACACATAACTACCAGGCTGTTGGCCACTGAAACACCACGCCCCTCCCCCCCCCCCCCTTTTTTGCGACCAGCTTAATGCGACCACACAGATCATGGCACATACAGGCAATACGAGGGGAAGTCAATAAGTAAGTCATAAATGGCTGTAGAAAAATAACTAAATATGATAACAATTTGAAACAAGTTTATGTGTATACATACATATATTGTCCCTTTATTTCTCAACATAATGTACACCAACATTAATGCACTTATCCTATCGTTTTATCAGTCCTCGCAAACCGGCTGCATAGAACTGCGTGCTCTGTTTTCCAAACCACGTTTTCACATCACATTCAACTTCGACATCATCCGCGAAATTTCTCCCGCCAAGGTGGATTTTCAGGGGACCAAAAAGGTGGACATCGCTAGGGGGCTAAGTCGGGGCTGTAAGGTGGATGTTCTAGAACTTTCTACCTTAGTTGGTTAATTTTCTCCAGAGTTAATCGAGCCGTATGCGATCTGGCATTGTCATGAAGAAGCAACACTCCTTGGGGAAATTTTCCTACCCAGCTATGCACCGCTTTACGGGACAAACATGTGTCAGTACAAACAGGAAGCATTTCCTTATGAATGTCCTTTGCAGGCAGTTCTTTTGCCCACAAAAAAAAACAAAAAAAAAACGCACGTTGCGCTTTTAGTGTACACTTCGTAAGTACAGTCGCCATTTTGTTTATGCGCTGCGCAAGCGCATGAGACACCTAGCGCCACCTGACGAACGGGAATATAAAGTTCGATGTTGCTGTCACCTAATGACACCTGTAGAAAACACCAACTACATTTACCTGCCATCCCACAGAACTGAGTGACTTACTTATTGACGGTAGTCAGTCAAGGCCCCTTGTACGCGCGTTTAAGCTCATTAGGCATATGGTGCTAGACACACATCGGTGTAGACCAGTCAGCCCGTGGTGGGTCGAACAAAGGAACGAACGAAAATCTTTATTTTCAAAGGGTTAAGAATTGGGCACGCCGGCCCGTCTGACATTCTGCCCTTCTTTTCTATTTCCTCTCATACATTCCTTCATTCAACATCTTTACTGAAGCAAATCTTTGACAACAAAAGAACAATAAGCATTAAAACGCTTGAAAAATAATCAATAATGCATGACTCACTGAGGCAATGTTTAACATGGCATTAGAAATACACATGGAAGGCGTAACGTCCCGTACATATGGGAATGTTTTTTGGCTAGTTGTCTTTCGTGATAATTTGCCATTATTGTTGTCTTTGTCGTTGTTGTTGTTGTTGTTGTTTTTTTTTTATGGGGGTATCTTATGTTTTAGGACAGTCACGTCTTTAGCTGTGGGTATGTGATGCGGTAGGACCTTCACGTGTTTAGGCCTGAGTGCACAAAGGAAAAAGTAGCTAGTATCTCTGTCCCATAGCGAACGGCGAGACCTGATTCGAGCCTCGTCCTACCATGTTGAAGCTATTGCCAGCATAAGTTCCTAACCGTTACGCTAACTCACCAGCTACTGTGCATGTCCGCCGCAGGAGAAGGTTTGGCACATGCCAGCTCTGAAATTAGAGCTCATCTTGAAGAATATGAAGATATTGATGGCCGCGTTGCCCACATCAAACACGAACAAGACTTTGGAGGATAAAGTGAAGCTGGCATGAAACCTCTTGAACAAGCCGTACTCCGGCTGTATGAGGGAAGCGATGTAGTAGAGCTGTCGGGGAAACAGAATGGCAATGTAGACGAACAGGACTACCAGCAGCATCTTGTTGACTTTCTTCTCTTTCTGCGACATGCCGGAGGTGGAGTTGATGGCTTTCACTTGCACTAAAGTTGAATATTCAGCCTCACCTTCTTTGCGCTGTCTAGATACGCCGTTAACGGGGTTGCCAGCATGGCGTGTTATTTTAGATGAAGCTTGTTTGAGCTGGTACATCGTGATAAAAGAGGCCAAACTCAGGATCACGAAGCTAACCAGCGGCAGCGTTGTGCCTACAATGTTGTAGAAGGTCATCACTGTCTGGCCGTGCAGCTGGAAGAAAACTGTGTATGTTGTATCGGCTAAGGTCACGTTGTACTTGCTACTGGTGATATAAACCACTCTAAACAGAAATAACACCACCAGGTGCGACCCAAAGACCAGGCCTGAGATGAGTGACACGACTTCCAAGGTGAAGGTCGGTGTGAATATTGATCTGACCTTGAAAGGAATGCTCACGTACAGGCATCTTTCCACGGACACATAGGAGGCCAGAACGTAGGTCACGTGACAGGCAACAATGAAGATAAACTCGGTGTAAATGACCGTAACATTAAACCAAGATTCGGCCAAGGGTGGCGATATTAAACCTATGGGCCGTTCCATTCTGTTAACAATAATGCACACGCATTTGACTAAATCCCACATGACAATAAATGTTAGCGATATATTCACGCCATCTTTAAATCCCTGGCGGAAGAATATGATAAGCACCATGGTGTTCGCAAAAACTCCGAAGAAGGCCAGAAGAAACAACACCCAGAAATTAACAACCGTGTCAAATATTCGCAAAGTCTCGGCAGTAACGCCGTCAGCATATATTGTTTCGCTGCTTTTATTTGGTAAAATAGGATACAATCTCGTTGAGGTTGACATGGAGTCCGTTGTTGTACACATTGTATGGTTCGGTTAGGTGTCTATGTGACTGTAGCAGCGACTGAGTCAACAGTTAGGTGTCTATGTGACTGTAGCAGCGACTGAGTCAACAGTTAGGTGTCTATGTGACTGTAGCAACGACTGAGTCAACAGTTAGGTGACTGTAGCAGCGACTGAGTCAACAGTTAGGTGTCTATGTGACTGTAGCAGCGATTGAGTCAACAGTTAGGTGTCTATGTGACTGTAGCAGCGACTGAGTCAACAGTTAGGTGTCTATGTGACTGTAGCAGCGACTGAGTCAACAGTTAGGTGTCTATGTGACTGTAGCAGCGACTGAGTCAACACTTAGGTGTCTATGTGACTGTAACAGCGACTGAGTCAACAGTTAGGTGTCTATGAGACTGTAGCAGCGACTGAGTCAACAGTTAGGTGTCTATGAGACTGTAGCAGCGACTGAGTCAACAGTTAGGTGTCTATGTGACTGTAACAGCGACTGAGTCAACAGTTAGGTGTCTATGAGACTGTAGCAGCGACTGAGTCAACAGTTAGGTGTCTATGAGACTGTAGCAGCGACTGAGTCAACAGTTAGGTGTCTATGTGACTGTAACAGCGACTGAGTCAACAGTTAGGTGTCTATGTGACTGTAGCAGCGACTGGGTCAACAGTTAGTTGTCTATGTGACTGTAGCAGTGACTGAGTCAACAGTTAGGTGACTGTAGCAGCGACTGAGTCAACAGTTAGGTGTCTAAGTGACTGTAGCAGTGACTGAGTCAACAGTTAGGTGTCTATGTGACTGTAGCAGCGACTGAGTCAACAGTTAGGTGTCTATGTGACAGTAGCAGCGACTGAGTCAACAGTTAGGTGACTGTAGCAGCGACTGAGTCAACAGTTAAGGTGTCTATGTGACTGTAGCAGCGACTGGAGTCAACAGTTAGGTGTCTATGTGACTGTAGCAGCGACTGGGTCAACAGTTAGGTGTCTAAGTGACTGTAGCAGCGACTGAGTCAACAGTTAGGTGTCTAAGTGACTGTAGCAGCGACTGAGTCAACAGTTAGGTGTCTATGTGACTGTAGCAGCGACTGAGTCAACAGTTAGGTGTCTAAGTGACTGTAGCAGCGACTGAGTCAACAGTTATGTGTCTATGTGACTGTAGCAGCGACTGAATCAACAGTTAGGTGTCTATGTGACTGTAGCAGCGACTGAGTCAACAGTTTGGTGTCTAAGTGACTGTAGCAGCGACTGAGTCAACAGTTAGGTGTCTATGTGACTGTAGCAGCGACCTGAGTCAACAGTTAGGTGACTGTAGCAGCGACTGAGTCAACAGTTAGGTGACTGTAGCAGCGACTGAGTCAACAGTTAGGTGTCTAAGTGACTGTAGCAGCGACTGAGTCAACAGTTAGGTGTCTATGTGACTGTAGCAGCGACTGAGTCAACAGTTAGGTGTCTAAGTGACTGTAGCAGCGACTGAGTCAACAGTTATGTGTCTATGTGACTGTAGCAGCGACTGAATCAACAGTTAGGTGTCTATGTGACTGTAGCAGTGACTGAGTCAACAGTTAGGTGTCTATGTGACTGTAGCAGCGACTGAGTCAACAGTTAGGTGTCCTAAGTGACTGTAGCCGCGACTGAGTCAACAGTTAGGTGTCTATGTGACTGTAGCAGCGACTGAGTCAACAGTTAGGTGACTGTAGCAGCGACTGAGTCAACAGTTAGGTGACTGTAGCAGCGACTGAGTCAACAGTTAGGTGTCTAAGTGACTGTAGCAGCGACTGAGTCAACAGTTAGGTGTCTATGTGACTGTAGCAGCGACTGAGTGAACAGTTAGGTGTCTATGTGACTGTAGCAGCGACTGGGTCAACAGTTAGGTGTCTAAGTGACTGTAGCAGCGACTGAGTCAACAGTTAGGTGTCTAAGTGACTGTAGCAGCGACTGAGTCAACAGTTAGGTGTCTATGTGACTGTAGCAGCGACTGAGTCAACAGTTAGGTGTCTAAGTGACTGTAGCAGCGACTGAGTCAACAGTTATGTGTCTATGTGACTGTAGCAGCGACTGAATCAACAGTTAGGTGTCTATGTGACTGTAGCAGCGACTGAGTCAACAGTTTGGTGTCTAAGTGACTGTAGCAGCGACTGAGTCAACAGTTAGGTGTCTATGTGACTGTAGCAGCGACTGAGTCAACAGTTAGGTGACTGTAGCAGCGACTGAGTCAACAGTTGGGTGACTGTAGCAGCGACTGAGTCAACAGTTAGGTGTCTAAGTGACTGTAGCAGCGACTGAGTCAACAGTTAGGTGTCTATGTGACTGTAGCAGCGACTGAGTCAACAGTTAGGTGTCTAAGTGACTGTAGCAGCGACTGAGTCAACAGTTATGTGTCTATGTGACTGTAGCAGCGACTGAATCAACAGTTAGGTGTCTATGTGACTGTAGCAGTGACTGAGTCAACAGTTAGGTGTCTATGTGACTGTAGCAGCGACTGAGTCAACAGTTAGGTGTCTAAGTGACTGTAGCAGCGACTGAGTCAACAGTTAGGTGTCTATGTGACTGTAGCAGCGACTGAGTCAACAGTTAGGTGACTGTAGCAGCGACTGAGTCAACAGTTAGGTGACTGTAGCAGCGACTGAGTCAACAGTTAGGTGTCTAAGTGACTGTAGCAGCGACTGAGTCAACAGTTAGGTGTCTATGTGACTGTAGCAGCGACTGAGTCAACAGTTAGGTGTCTAAGTGACTGTAGCAGCGACTGAGTCAACAGTTAGGTGTCTATGTGACTGTAGCAGCGACTGAGTCAACAGTTAGGTGTCTTTGTGACTGTAGCAGCGACTGAGTCAACAGTTAGGTGTCTATGTGACTGTAGCAGCGACTGAGTTAACAGTTAGGTGTCTATGTGACTGTATCAACGACTGAGTCAACAGTTAGGTGACTGTAGCAGCGAATGAGTCAACAGTTGGGTGTCTATGTGACTGTAGCAGCGACTGAGTCAACAGTTAGGTGTCTATGTGACTGTAGCAGCGACTGAGTCAACAGTTAGGTGTCTATGTGACTGTAGCAGCGACTGAGTCAACAGTTAGGTGTCTATGTGACTGTAGCAGCGACTGAGTCAACAGTTAGGTGACTGTAGCAGCGACTGAGTCAACAGTTAGGTGTCTATGTGACTGTAGCAGCGACTGAGTCAACAGTTAGGTGTCTATGTGACTGTAGCAGCGACTGAGTCAACAGTTAGGTGTCTATGTGACTGTAGCAGCGACTGAGTCAACAGTTAGGTGTCTATGTGACTGTAGCAGCGACTGAGTCAACAGAGGTTGTCTGCACCAGTACTAGTTAGATGTTCTTATAACAGCGCCAGGGCCAGTATACTTATTGCATGCTGTATGTACCAATTAGATGTTCCTATAAAGGATATGAAGCAATAGGCACAGACTTACAAACTAATTAGATATTCCTATGATAGATATGAACCAATAGGCACTGACTTACATACTAATTAGATTTTCATATAATAGCTGTGAAGCAACAGACACTGACTTACATACTAACTAGAAGTGTATATAATAACAACTTCTGAACCAATATATACAATTACTTAATAATTATATGTTTGTGTGCCAGATGAATTATTGTTATATTTTCTATGGGGCAAACTAAGCAGGCCGAGAGAGGGATCATACTGCATGGGCTACACGTGGTCTCTTCAATTCGGCCCAGGCTTTGTGCTATGGAGAGGTACACTCCATCTGTGGTCACTGCCATGGGTTGTAGTTATTATGTGATGGTAGTAACGGGTGCTTATATAATAGCCAGAAGAAACTAGTCCCGAAACTCAAGGTTTTCATCCAGTTAACCTTCCGAGGAGATTACGTAATGCAACGTTTCAGGACCGGCTCATCACAGCAGTCGGACGAACATTCTGTGCTGCAACTCCGGTTATCAGGCACAAAACCACACCGATCCCCATCCCAGCAGTTAAAGAACCTGTAGCTTTGTACACCAAATCGAATTGTATTTACCAGTTTACATGTAGGTGCGAGGCCATCTACATAGGTAGAACAGAGCGACAGTTACATAACAGAGTGTTGGAACACATTCCAAACTGGGTGGACAAGATACTACACACAGAAGATGGTAGACTAGGCAGGCCGACACACCGGAACAGTCCTGCTTCATCGGTCGCGAGACACTTGCTCGAGAGTGGTCATGTGGTTGAAAAAGACAGTGCCTTCCGTGTGTTGTTCAACACACAGAGTAGTCGGTTGTTAAGGTTTGCTGAAGCCATAGCGATCAACCTGCGTAAGCCGGCCTTGTGCAAACAGAAAGACATGTTAGTCAGTTTAAAATTACCGTGGTAGGCAATCGACATTACTGTGCGAATGTGTGTATATTTCAGATTGAAGGATTTATCTAGTTATTTCACTTTACGTTGTGTGATTTCTGTAGTATGTACCTGACGAGATGCAGCGAAATATGCCAGGCAATAAATCGTGCAATCTATTGTTTGTGTCTTCGTTATTCAAATTATATAATTGCGTCTGTCAAGTGGACAAGATGCCAGTAGTAGTAACGTATGCTTATATAATAGCGTCAGTCAAGGCGGCATGATGCCAGTATAGTGTGTTTATTTATTTATTTATTTTTTTTGGCCCAATATAAAATTCAATATCTCAGTAACCAACTGAGGGAAAATGATGAGATTTAGCATATAACCTTATCATTATGTCCACCCAACAAAAAATTTTTTTTCTGGAGATTGTACAGCAGATTTCAATGATTGTTTATATTGCGGTATATAATTTACGGCTCAGGGATTAATACTATCATTTTAAGAGTATTACAGTTTCAGCAAGACACATCCGCGCTATTTTTGAAATTGTCTCGCGGTTTTCGTTTTGGCACACACAGCGCGGAGTTAAATGGTATTGTTCAGAGGTGTCTCCAATGGGGGTTCTTTCATGAAACGTGATTATATAAATAAACTAGCTGACTCGGCCCGGCTTCGCCCGGCTCCTGGCGGGGATCTATCAATCTATCTATCTATCTATCTATCTATCTATCTATCTATCTATCTATCTATCTATCTATCTATCTATCTATCTATCTATCTATCTATCTATCTATCTATCTATCTATCTGTCTGTCTGTCTGTCTGTCTGTCTGTCTGTCTGTCTGTCTGTCTGTCTGCCTGCCTGCCTGCTTGCCTGCCTATCTATCTATCTATCTATCTATCCATCCATCCATTCATCCATCCATCCATCCATCCACCCACCCACCCATCCATCCATCCATCCATCCATCCACCCACCTACCTTTCTACCTACCTACCTACCAACCTACCTACCTACCTGTCTGTCTGTCTGTCTGTCAACCAGTCCGCGCTATTAAATATTGATAAAAGTTACTGGAAAAAATGTGAGGACCATGTGTTGAAAGAGGAAGAGGACTATTGGAGAAAGGATGGATTGAATTTTATGCAACCGAGAGCAATCATCAACCTACTGGAATCGTCCGACATAGATTAAGGTCTGAGCAGATCGCAGACCTTAATCTACGTACACACTTACTGGGATATTTTGCTCCAACTATTCAGACGAATTGCAGGCCCTAAACATTACAGCATCAGCATAATGTCAATGGCAACAGTTTGTATTCCATAGTGATGAATTTTCAATTCCGCAAGCCCTCAGCGGTGACAAACAACTGTATTTAAAAAAACAAAACACACACACACACACACACACACACACACACACACACACACACACACACTAAACGCATTGAATACCAACAGAAGAGTAATATTGCGGTGGAAACTGACATATTGTGGCATAACAAGAAACGTGAGAGCAAACACGTTGTCAAATTAGGGGACAACACACGTGCATACGAATCAATCTATAAACTTCAATGAAAAGAGGACCAACATCTTGGTCGTTAAGAAGAAAGCCCACTACAGAGACACTGACAACTATTTTCATAGTGCAAAACAGGTAATCATGTTCCGTCTCTGAACGGTAAACAGCAGAGTAGACAATCTTTCACGAAGACTCAAAGCGGGTCTGTCACCCATGTGTACGTGTGAACAAACTACACAGACAGCTGAACAGATCCTTACAAATGGAAACATGATGACTAAATTGCGGTATCATTTCTGGTCACTCCATACGCACATTAACGCACAGCTATTTGGAAGCTTTCACGAACTCAATATAAAAAGCTAACATGAATACTTGTGTACACTTTATTAACCAGCAGCTGAAGAAACAAGAAGGAAATGAAAAATAAGGTAAGAAATATATTCCTTCTACTTTCCTGTTAATTTACAAATTATTTACCCCATGCCTCTGTAAATTCTCTGTCTTTACTAATATTACACATTGCACCCCTCTCGGGATTCTCCGTGGTGAAGTGGTCAAGCCGTCTGACTCGGGCTCCGAAGGTTGTATGTTCGATTCCGGGCCGCGTCCTTCATTTCACGAGTGCATTTTTTCGGAGACTCCCGAGGGTCGTCGCTGGAGCTACGGAGTTCGTGCTTTGTGCGACGCTTTCCGCGCTGCGGAAAGAAACTGAGCCATATGGGATAAAAACCCGGTGCAATGCAGCCGACCCTGTAGACTTTTAAGCTACTTCTTTCATTGCACCCACTCCCATACGAATCCGGATACGCCTTGTGTGTCATCTGAATTGGAGGAGCGTCCATTACTGTAAACACAAATTTGTTAGCGAGAAATCACTAGTTTTTCAGCAAAACGTCAAAGAAATGTCGCCGCTTTTGATGATTTAAGTTGCTTTTGGACCCATCAAAGACATATTCCTTAGGTGGGGGTAAATATAAGACGGCAGGAAAAATTTCATAACGATGCAACAGACAGTTTTCAAATAATTGATCGTGAATGAAGGCATTCTTTTCGGGACATACTATAGTAGTAACGTATGCTTATATAATAGCGTCTGTCAAGACGGCAAGATGCCAGTAATAGTAACATATGCTTGTATAATAGCGTTTGTCACGACGGCAGCACAATGAAACGATGGGTCATTAAACGAGTCATGATCCATCTCACCAACGACCAGATCAGGGAGATGCTGACAAGGGAGAACAAGAAACTCAAGATCACCAGTGCCGAGAGGATCATCGGAAAGAACAACTTCCCCTCCACAGTCGTCATAGTAACATCGGAGGACCGAGTGATCCCTCAATACATCAGATGGGACAAGAGAGACCAAGTTCCAGAGCACTACATACCGAGAGTGCTGCAGTGTTCAAAGTGCCAGAAGTTTTGGCACACCCGTGCCACCTGCAAGAGTGAGGTTGAGGTCTGCAGATACTGCTCTCGAATTCATCCATACAGCCAGTGCATACATTGGCCATATTAAAGTCAATGTCACGGTGACTGGGAGAGAACAGTTGTTCCTGGAAGAAGTGACGTGGGTCGACCTTCACGAAGATGAACAACACGTGACACTGCAGACAGCCTGGGCATTTAGGGTCATGTTGAAAAGTTAACAGGACGCTGCAATAAACCTCAGCATTTATTGGCTATTTTTGGTTTATTTGACACTTTTTAATTTAATAGATTGCAATTGCTCCCTGAACGGCCGATATCTCATAATATGCAAATCAACGCAAGGCCCTCGGCAGATTTCAAACCCTGGACTCGGTATGTCGAGAATTATGGAACTACGCGCCTCAATATCTCCTAATCATGTCCATATAACATTGACTGAAACTAAAACAGTGGACTCACTGTCTGTTCTAGTCATATGTCCATATATAAATGAATGACAATGGGTTCATTTATTATCTCTTCTAGCTAGATGTCCAGTTACGATCGAACGGCACACTGGACTTATTTATTGTCTCTTCTAGTTAGAAGTCCATTTGTCCAGGGTAGCGGGTAGCGGAGTAGTGCAGGGACGCAGGGGCCATTATAAACCCAGACAAGGCATCGGTTGTGTGGTACTCCCTGGATATCCGGATCGTCAAGGCAGATGTCCCAGGTATCATGTTGAATGGGTGTCCTCTTAGTCGAGAGAGTAAATTGAAGTACTTGGGTATCACCTTTGACAGGTGTTTGTCTTTTAAGGAGGCTTCATGTGGAGGCTTTGGTGGTGAAGGCAGGTAGGGGACTTAATGCATTGAGGGATATGGCAGCAACCGGGGTAGATCAGAGGATGCTGTACAGGCTCTTTCAGCAGTTAATAATTTCTGTCAGTATGGTTTAGGGCTGCTGACAGTATCAAAGAGCCAGCTTGAAAGGTTGGAGCGCATACAGAATGCTGCCATGCGGTTAATCCTGCGGTGTACAAAGGACACACCAATTATATGCATGAGGGGGACGCAGAGGTGTTTCCAAGGCACCAGGGCCGGGTTATATACTGGCCAAGACCTATTGACGCGTCCTCGTCGAGCGTCCTGGGCAGCAGGTCCCTTCGGGGTCCTGGCTAAAGTCAGTAGGATCGCCGATTCCTCCGAAGTCGGAGAGTGTCTGCCTGTACAGCGAGGAACCACCAGTCTGTACACCAATAAGCCAGACATGGAACACCGGATACTCACGCAAACATCAGGTCCTGTATGACATCACACTGATGTTGGACAACAGGATGCCTTCATCCGACATACAGGACTTCGCGTTGGAGCTCAAGCCAACGAACACAAGCAAGCAAGCATTTGCATGAGGCATATCCTGGCGCTACTAACAATGACGGATAGACATAGGGTCCTTCGGGCCAAATGGTACCTGAGAGTGGCAGCAGACAGGGATCACCCGCTGCATGCAGCAATGGATATGGTCAAGGGTCATAGACTAAGACGAGGCAGGTCCTGGATGGCACAGGCAGAACTTTCTATTAGTTTAGTTTAGTCGTTGGATCAACATCACGGCACACGGTGTAACCCATAAGTGCTCCGTTTTCCTCCTAACTCACACCTGAGTCTGGAGAAACTCAGCTCAATGCACGAACTCCGATGCATCGGCGAGGATCCTGAAATACTTTGGGTAGATTTTTAACTCGAAATTTTGCCCGGGCAGCGCCGTTAGGCTACTCTATTTCGATTTCCAACTGCCAAGGGATTTTTTACGTGCGCAACAATACACACGGGCGTCCGATCTCACTACACAGAGACCAGGGGAAATTTTATTACTGGAAGTCCAGGTGGTTTTTTTAAATAAATCCCGGTCCTCACCAGGGCCTGAACCCGGGACCTCCAGCACTCGAGGCGGACACCATACCTCGAGACCACTCAGCCCCCTGAACTTTCTATAAGTCAGGTGTGTGATCTAGAGACCATCAATCTAGAGACCATCAATGAAAGAGAGTGGATTGAAGTTCCGGAAGACATGACGGACTGGCACAATGTCATAATAACACTGGGTCGTGAGTGCAGAGAATGGGCAGCGGGCCGCACTGAGTTTGAAGTGCAACAGCTGATCCAGAGCAACACACATCAAGGTGACATAGTCATCTACACCGATGGGTTAGTGGTGAGAAACAGACGTAGAGGCTGGGGCTTTATTGCAAAGGCTAATGGACAAATCTTGAAAAAGGAGAGTCTGGCATATGAGACTACGATCTCCAGCATGAGAATGGAGATATGGTTCATTAGACGAATGTTGCGAATTCCTTGGACTGCCAAAGTAACTAACAACGATTGCCTGATACAGGCTAATGAAACTCGAACATTATATACAACAATAAGAAAGAGACAAACAGCTTTTTTTGGTCATGTGATAAGAAGAGAGGCGCTGGAGAACATCGTGACAACTGGAAAGATCGAGGGGAAGAGAGGAAGAGGCAGACCACGAGAAATGATGCTGGATGGATTGCGACGGTTTCATGGAGGAATATCAACGAAAGAGTTGATCCAGAAAACCAAGGACCGAGATCTGTGGAGAGTCATGAACGCCTACGCCAGTCGGCATGGCACTTGATGATGATGATGATGATGATGATGATGATGATGATGATGGATGATGATGATGATGATGATGATGATGATGATGATGATGATGATGATGATGATGATGATGATGATGATGATGATGATGAGTTAGATGTCCATTTGCTATCGAATGACACAGTGGACTTACTGTCGGCACTAGCTAGCTGATCTAGTTACTGCAACGACTGAAACAGTGGACTTACTGTCGGCACTAGCTAGTTGATCTAGTTACTGCAACGACTGAAACAGTGGACTTACTGTCGGCACTAGCTAGTTGATCTAGTTACTGCAACGACTGAAACAGTGGACTTACTGTCGGCACTAGCTAGTTGATCTAGTTACTGCAACGACTGAAACAGTGGACTTACTGTCGGCACTAGCTAGTTGATCTAGTTACTGCAACGACTGAAACAGTGGACTTACTGTCGGCACTAGCTAGTTGATCTAGTTACTGCAACGACTGAAACAGTGGACTTCTGTCGGCACTAGCTAGTTGATCTAGTTACTGCAACGACTGAAACAGTGGACTTACTGTCGGCACTAGCTAGTTGATCTAGTTACTGCAACGACTGAAACAGTGGACTTACTGTCGGCACTAGCTAGTTGATCTAGTTACTGCAACGACTGAAACAGTGGACTTACTGTCGGCACTAGCTAGTTGATCTAGTTACTGCAACGACTGAAACAGTGGACTTACTGTCGGCACTAGCTAGTTGATCTAGTTACTGCAACGACTGAAACAGTGGACTTACTGTCGGCACTAGCTAGTTGATCTAGTTACTGCAACGACTGAAACAGTGGACTTACTGTCGGCACTAGCTAGTTGATCTAGTTACTGCAACGACTGAAACAGTGGACTTACTGTCGGCACTAGCTAGTTGATCTAGTTACTGCAACGACTGAAACAGTGGACTTACTGTCGGCACTAGCTAGTTGATCTAGTTACTGCAATGACTGAAACAGTGGACTTACTGTCGGCACTAGCTAGTTGATCTAGTTACTGCAACGACTGAAACAGTGGACTTACTGTCGGCACTAGCTAGTTGATCTAGTTACTGCAACGACTTAAACTGTGGACTGATAGTCGGCATTAGTTCGCTGGACTTATGTCTCTCCGTTTACTCTGAAGCTCATGTCAAATAAAACTGACTAATAAAACACAATAATTGTCACAAAATCGCCACGTACTGATGGATAGCGCAACCTATTGCTAGTATTGTTATGTATTTATTGTTTATGTTATTTATAGATTATTTATTTATAAATTGTCTTAATGGCCTCAAAGGGTTCCCCAGTTGACACGTATGTGTAATACTCTTACCAGTGAGCGGTTTAGGTTCAATTATTGGAAGAAAAGTTTTGTAGTATATGAGTCCATAATTCCAATAACTATTTTCACAGCACGAATAAAGAAATAAATGAATTAACCGGAATGTATAACGATTAGTAATAAATACGTGAAACTAATGTAACTGATATATATATATATATATATATATATATATATATATATATATATATATATATATATATATATATATATATATATATATATATATATATATATATATATATATATATATAATAAACTGCCGTGGCCCGTCTTGCAAATCTAAGATAGACTTAGTGTAAGCAAACTAAAAGTGAAGATTTGGTAGTCGCTGTGTCTAAAGTAATGTGTTATATATACACTCAAGTGAGATAATGCCCGCTATTCGACTGGGTTAATATTTTAACAAGATGTTATTTTCTCCGGAGTCTTCAAGGAAACTCAAATTGTTGGAAACCGGGCAACGAACAAATCATCACTTGCGACTGGATTATTGTTGTAGATTCTAACCAGTTTCTTAACTCATCTTGTCCCGATCGAATAGTCGTTATGTTAACATAATGAGTTCTAGCCTTTGCTCAAACCCGTTCTGACAGAGAATGACTGACTTTTATATTTGTTTTAAATCTTTTACAGATAATGTCGTGTAGTCCCATAGCTGATGCTGCCGAGGTGTGTGTGCAGTATTAGGCTTTCATTAATTCTACGACATAACTTATGAGATGGGGTGTGCAGTGTAAGATTTTAATTAATAAGCACACATAGGATTGTTTTGGCGCACATAGAAGGAGAAGAAGGAAGTAGAGATTTAACGACGCACTAGACAACATAAAATTTGAAAGCTATAATCACCGATCGGGATTCGATCCTGTCACCTCCAAATGGCAACGGCCCTCTCTCGCTCTCGTATTAGTATACCTTTAGACACTCTTTCCTCGGCCGAACCACACAACCACAATGCCTGTCTTGAACTCACCCAGGCTTTGGAGGACAGGCTAAAAGATTTTATTTCCAACAACACAACTAATATTATTGCCATGTTTAAAGGAGAAAATGGTCGTCTTCAAAAAGAAATCCGCCTGCTTAAAGAAGAGAAGGACACTTTTAAAACAACAAACCATGCTTTAGAACTAAAGAACGAACACATAGTCATTTGATAAAAGTGCACAGACAGAAAGTGTATGATCAGTGAATGTTCGTCGCAAAATGGCATGCAGACAGTTCCTACAGGTTCCAACACTACTAAACTTGTAGAACGCACACCATCCATCTACCCCATTGATGTGCATGTCAGCAACAAGTTCCAAGCCTTAAGTGTAGACTCTCCAGCAGCAGACCAGGAATTGCATAGCTCAGCAGTTACCACTACTGAGCATCAACAACCAGCCCAAACAATCAACGACTATAATAAACAAGAGCACATGAAAGACGACAGCGACCAGTGGCAACAAACCAAACGGACACGTCATCAGCGTGAAATAATATATGACACTCAGCACATGTCATCATTGGAGACTCCCTGCTGAAGGGAATCTATAGTGACCGCATGTCATCTTCTGACATCGAAACAACTTCGATCTACCCTCTACCAGGAGCAGACATTGATAAGATAACATCTACACTGCGGAAATTCAAAGTGAACGTCAGAATCAGAAAAGCAACAGTCCATATTGGTGTCAACGATATTATGAACAGTAAAATCATAAGCACCTCACAATTAGCTTCATTGGAGGTTTTGTTGCGCAATAAATTTCCTAAATCATCTATTGTATTTTCATCAATCATTCCACTCTGTTATAGATTCCAGTGTCGTACTGCCGATGCTGGCAATCTAACTTTATATACATTTTGTAAAGATAATAACATAGATTGCATTAATAATACCCCGTATCGCCGTCCACGGCTCCCAAGAAAAAACTATACAGGATCAAATACATTGTTCCAAACTAGGAAGTAGCATACTAGCGAAGAACAAAAAATATCCTGAACGTGCACAACAACCAGCACCAGTTACAGGAGTAAACCGAGCTTCATCTCCTGCAGTAGCCATCTCTCAGTGTTCAGAAAACACTCAATCTCTTCCCACACCATTATTGCCTATTCCCCAGGAATACAATGCCTTGAATAGCAACCTATGCTCCAATCCCACTGTTGCTAACTATGATGCTTTGATTCCTCCCTTGCCCGTAAAGCAGCCTCTCTCTATCATGTCAAAGGGGACACCGTTAAACAATGTTGCTGTGCCCCGATGCCTGCTTTAAATGCAGGCACTTCCAGTAACTCTCCTAACAGTGGTCCCTCGTTGGACGGTAATCTACACTCCTATCAGTGGAACCGTCAACTTAAACAGCTAACGCAATACAATCCTGCAGCCCTTTCATGATGTCACTCCAGAACAGACATTTTCCTACCCGCTCCAATAGCCTTAACTACTACTAAATAAAGTTCCAAAAACTCTGAAGTTGTCTACCACAAGCGACATCATCCTTTCATTATGTAATGTTCGCCAATCACGGTCATTGCCTCAACAAAGATGGTCTACATATAGGCTATCCCAACATCTATCTTTTGATCAATAAATTACCTGAGCTTTCGGTAATACTGTGCAAACAGTTCCATGTGTTTGGAATCACAGAAAGTCGTCTCAACGACAAAATAACCAACTCTGAAATATATCTTAAGGGGTTTGAGGTAATTCGAAGAGGCGCAAATCAAAACATAGAGACAGGTATTGCTGTATACATTTCCAATTCTCTCAACTGTTCCCGTAGAAGTGATCTCGAGACAGTAGAGATAGAATGTGTTTGGTTAGAGGTGAAGCCAGTCAGCCAGCAACCGTTTCTCATTGGATACCTATATCGGAATCCTTGTGCTGGGTACAGTTGGTATGACTGTTTCACTACAATGATGGATAGAGTGTTTACAGCAGGTAGAGAAGCCATGATACTAGGTGACTTTAGCATAGGCATTACTAAATCCAAACAGGCATGGGAGGATATCATTCTATCTTACAATTTCAAACAAAATAAGTTACCGTACCACAAGGGTTACATACACCTGCTCAACAATAATTGATCAAATATATGTTACTTGTCTAATTAATATTATTTAATGTTCTGTTTCTGTTACTGCAGTTAGTGACTATTACCCAATATGTTCTACATGGTCTAAAATTGGGTTCAAAACTCTTAAAAATAAACATATAAGCATCAAATTTCAGAAATTTTAAAGTTCTCAACCAAAATTTATGTGTAGACGACTTAAAAATGCAATTCTTGAACTTGTTTACCAACTTCCTGATCCGGATGATGCACTAGCTTACCGGACAAAAATAGTCTACAGTAGTGTTTAATAAACATGTGCCAGTCAAAGAAGTTCGAGTCAAGAATCAACATAAATCCCCGTGGGTCACTAGCGAAGTTCTCTAAATCATGAGAGATCGAGATACAGCACACAAAAATAAATATTTTATCAGTTAGACTAAGAAATAAAGTTAAATATGAAATTCGTAGGATAAAGAAACATTATTTTAAAAATTTGATTGTAGATAAATCAAACAGTACAAATATATGAAGCTATTAGCTCGCTAACCAACAGGAAACACTCATCAGAGTCAGCAATACCAAGCAGTATAACATGCGAGGATTTCAGTTGTTTCTTTCAATCAGAAATAGAGAAGTCCTCAATACAAGACTCGGCATATAATTTAAGTTTACTGTCATCATTATGTGAGGGGAAGTGCTCTACAAATATTCCCCCTGAGATTCCCTTGATGTCTGTTACGGAAGTATATTAATATCTCTCAAATCTCAAAGCAACAAATTCAGAAGGCCAAGATGGCTTCAGTAATAGAATTCTTCGCTGTGCTGCACCAATTATTAGTGAGTCCTTAACCTTCATATATAACCAGTGCTTGTCCAAAAATTACTTTCCATCTGCCTTTAAAATTGCTAAAGTGTATCCTCTACTTAAAAATGGCTTAATTGATAATAGCGTCTTGGGCAAGTAAAGACCTGTTTCCGTATTATCGTCGCTATCAAAGCCATTAGAAAAACACATACATAAAATAACATTACATGATTTAATTAACAACGATCTAATAATTGACAGTCAATATGGGTTTCGACCTAAATATTCTTGCCATAGTGCCCTAACACAAATGACCGATAACTGACATATCTTAGTATCAACAATGGCAACATTTGTGGAGCAGTATTCGTAGACTTTAAAAAAGCTTGTGATATAGAAGATAATGATATTTTAATTAGAAAATTAAAACAAATGAAGACAATCACCAATATAGTAATCCTCTGGATTATTTCCCTTTGGTTGGAATACGCCGGGTTAGTCTCCCTTGATATGGTGAGCATAACTAGGGAATTTCCCGGTAAATATTCCGTGACGTCACAATTCTGGTGACTTCTAGAATAGACCAGAATGTCCCCGGCCTAGTGCGTAAGTGGTTGGTTGGCACGTTGGACTCACTATTGCTCGGAACTCACGAGGTATTGGAGGTCTACCTGATCCATGGGACTTTCGGGGCCCGAGAAGTCCTTGGGACAACGCACATAGCTATCCAAGATCAGTCGTCAGTCGGACATCGTCAAAGGTGGCCACAGAACTTCACTGTGGGAAGTGATGTCGTTTATCTCAGCCAGGATAGATATCTACAGTGAAAGATTGTGACTCTACGATCACAAGGTAATGTTGAATTACTTTAAGTATTAGCCGTTGTCCGTAAATATACCGCGACTTTTAATCGCCGGCCGAAATAATTATCTCTTCGGCGAGCATAAATTTAAGCTCCGCCTATCTGCATTAATAATTAGCCGCTATCGATCGGCTAAGAGTATTGAGGTCAGATGTCTAGTAGCTACAAGTGTGTATAAACAGTAGGCCTGTATATGTGTGTTCCATCTGATAATTGAGTAAATCCGATGTTAGTACATCTAATAGAATGTATTTACTCTTAGAGTACAAATTATATGCATTGGTAGGGATATGTATGTTATTAACACTGCTATGTGTAAGTAGGTTCGGGTAATTTACCAACTGTGTAGCAGATGTGTTACCTATCTGGTTTAGTGGTTACATACAGGAAGTTTGACTTCGTTACATTGTGATGCTAGAATAATTTAATAGTGATTAAGTTAGTGCTTGTTATTATTATTGATGTGTCATTGGCTTGACTAGAATAGGATGGTAATTTATGTCTTAAATCAGTGGTGGTATTATTCCGGGAACAAGGTGGTGTTATTTCATTGGGATGTGCAGGTAAGTATTTGCTGTGTGAAGATGCCAGTGATATTCCACTTAGACAGAAATGTTTTATAATTACCGGATAGCGGTTGATAGAAAGTATTTATGATGCCTGAGGTCAATGCTTGTTTACATCCCTGTCCGCTAGAGTGACCGTGCGTGTCCAATCGTGCGTATGCCTAGCCCACCGACTGGTTATGAGGCCTGTCACACCGACCGTTATGTTGCATGTCCGACCCAAAGCGATCGTGCTTAACCGAAGGTGGAAATTAACATACCCAACCGAGAGCGATGCGGCGCTCTGTAATCGAGGCCGTTGCGTCTATGTAGATCCGAACTATGTGCAGAACCTGGTATGTCTCTATTATTCTCCTCTTCAAGAAACCTGACTCTGATAATGGAGTAACTGATTCACTGCAGTGAGGAAGTAGTAGTATCCTCTGTGGTAATTGGTCCGAATAAGGGGAGCTGGAGATTTAGGAGAGGGGAACTGGTAGCCTCTCTAAAAAGGATGACGTGGCCTAATTCGCCACGGACCAAGATGCGCTGGACCCACAGTAGCTGTGGGAAAGTGGTTTCGGTGGAGGGCCACCATATCTGTGCTAGACCTGCACAGACTTGACCGTCATGGATGAAGGTCAATTAATAAAGGGCAAACATTGTTCTGGGACGGAGATCCCAGAACAAAAGCTGTTGCTGTGTTCTGAGTTTGATAATTAAGTTTAACAATTCCTAGTTATAAGTTATTAATGCTACGTTAATGAATTGTGAGGAAGATAATTTATTAATGTTGTGTAGTCATTAATGAGTTAGGTTTAATTAGTTGATCCATGGGTGAAGGGATTGATTAATTGTTGAGCTAGGTAGAAGAAGGATATGTCCGGCTGGGCATCTCCTAGATAATGTAACCACTACACTGAAAGAGAAGTAGAGGTATTTTCTGGTTGATGGATGGTGAAGAAACAGGAGTGGATTAGCACCAGACGAAGGATACTTTGACAGAGTCATACAGTCTACTCTGTGCTGTCGGCTATCTGTTACCCAGACGAGTTACTTAACTATACACTGGTGTATTATTGCTTTCTCCTGCAGTCTCATGCCTAACTTTTAATTAAAAGTAACGATGATGTTTGATCCCATTTTATTTTTATTATATATATTAATTATATTTTTTTAATAATA
>JACEFZ010002695.1:0-20482 GCA_014155875.1 Cepaea nemoralis
TTTCACATCCGATAAAAAAAATTTTGCCAAAAAAAAAGAAAAGTGGTTTAAATTGGCAAAAAACATTGGGCAAATATTTGATAGAAACCTAAACTTTAATTCCCCGTTCAAGCGCTTATTAAACAAACAGCGAAAAAGGTCTACCAACTTCGCCAAAATTAAAAACTTCCTTGATGAGGACACAAGGAAACTATTCTATACTTCTCATATACAGACACACTTTGACTACTGCTCTACAATCTGGGACGGTTGTTCTAATTCAAACACCAAGCGACTTACTCACTCCAGAAACGGGCCAGAGTCAAATTTATAAAAAAACTTACTGACAATCCTAGCCTGTATAAACGCCCTTCTTTTACTACCATCCCCCCAACGCCTGCTTTTCAATAAAGCAAAAACTAATTCCAAACCCTCATCGGAATCCCCCAAAATTACCTTTGGCCATTGTTTAAATATAATGCTAGACACAGTAAACGTTTTAAATATATTACACATTCGAGCCTAGATTGACTTATACAAAACAAGCTTAACGTACTCCGCAGCTCAGCTGTGGAACAATCTTCCACAAGAAATCAAAGACATCACCAATCTCTATTCATATAATCGCAAATTACTCGAACACTATCTCAGTACGGATTATCTTCCCCCTTAACAATAGAGATAATAATAATAATAACAAAACCCTAGTATAACAGCCAGTCCCCTTTTGGTGGGCCAGTATATTCCACATGGCTAATAACAAGTGTCAGACCATTATCTAATTTTACTGTGTCGTGTAGTTTTGATGTTCGCATTTTGCCCATGCCTTTATAATGCATATCTTTTATATTGTTGCTGTTCTCTGTTAGCCTTGATTGATGTGTGAATGAAATAATGTATGAAAGAGAGTGATAGAAGGGCAGAATGTTAGACGGGCCTGCGTGCCCAATTCTTAACCCTTTGAAAATAAAGTTTGTTCGTTCGTTCGTTCTATCTATCTATCTATCTATCTATCTATCTATCTATCTATCTATCTATCTATCTATCTATCTATCTATCTATCTATCTGCCTACCTGCCTGCCTGCCTGCCCGCCCGCCCGCCCGCCCGCCTGCCTGCCTGCCTGCTTATTTATCTATTTATCTATCTATCTATCTACCTATCTACCTATCTATCTATCTATCTATCTATCTCTATCTATCTATCTATCTATCTATCTATCTACCTGCCTGCCCGCCCGCCCGCCCCGCCCGCCCATCTATCTATCTATCTATCTATCTATCTATCTATCTATCTATTTGCCTACCTGCCTGCCTGCCTGCCCGCCCGCCTGCCTGCCTGCTTATCTATCTATGAGAATTATTGCTATGCCTATGAGAATTATCAGAATTATCAGAATGAGTGAGCGTGAGAGTGAATGAGTGAGCGTGAGAGTGAATGAGTGAGCGTGAGAGTGAATGAGTGAGAGTGAATGAGTGAGCGGGAGAGTGAATGATTGAGCGTGAGAGTGAATGAGTGAGCGGGAGAGTGAATGAGTGAGAGTGAATGAATGAGCGGGAGAGTGAATGAGTGAGCGTGAGAGTGAATGAGTGAGCGTGAGGGTGAATGAGTGAGCGGGAGAGTGAATGAGTGAGCGTGAGAGCGAATGAGTGAGCTGGAGAGTGAATGAGTGAGAGTGTCTGTGTGTGGGAGTGAATGAGTGTGAGTGAATGAGTGAGAGTGAATGAGTGAACGTGAGAGTGAATGCGTGAGCGTGAGAGTGAATGAGTGAGCGGGAGAGTGAATGAGTGAGCGGGAGAGTGAATGAGTGAGCGGAAGAGTGAATGGGTGAGCGGGAGAGTGAGTTAGTGAGAGTGAATGAGTGAGCGGGAGAGTGAATGATTGAGCGGGAGAGTGAATGAGTGAGCGTGAGAGTGAATGAGTGAGCGTGAGAGTGAATGAGTGAGCGTGAGAGTGATTGAGTGAGCGTGAGAGTGAATGAGTGAGAGTGAATGAGTGAGCGTGAGAAGGAATGAGTGAGCGTGAGAGTGAATCAGTGAGTGGGAGAGTGAATGAGTGAGCGGGAGAGTGAATGAGTGAGCGGGAGAGACAGAATGAGTGAGCGTGAGAGTGAATGAGTGAGCGGGAGAGTGAATGAGTGAGCGGGAGAGTGAATGAGTGAGCGGGAGAGTGAATGAGTGAACGGGAGAGTGAATGAGTGAGCGGGAGAGTGAATGAGTGAGAGTGTGTGTGTGTGAGTGAATGAGTGAGAGTGAATGAAAGAGAGAGAGAGAGTGTGTGTGGTGTGTGTGTGTGTGTGTGTGTGTGTGTGTGTGTGTGGGACGCGCTGGCATCACTACTTTTACGTCACATACTTTTTATGTACACATTTTTCTCCATGTTTAGCCTTGTTTATGTTTACAACATTCATTTCACAATGTTTATTTTTCTTCCTATGTAAATGTATAATGCTCTTGATGAACGAAAGACGAGTGATTGGAAGGGCCGAATGTAAGACGGGCCTGCGCGCCCAATTTGTGACCCTAATAAAGTTGATTTGATTTGATTTGATTTCTATCTATCTATCTATCTATCTATATGTCTGTCTGTCTATCTATCTATCTATCTATCTATCTATCTATCTATCTATCTATCTATCTATCTATCTATCTATCTATCTATCTATCTATCTATCTATCTACCTATCTATCTATATATCTATCTATCTGCCTACCTGCCTGCCCGCCTGCCCGCCTGCATGCCTGCTTATCTATCTGTCTATCTAATCTATCTATCTATCTATCTATCTATCTATCTATCTATCTATCTATCTATCTATCTATCTATCTATCTATCTATCTATCTATCTATCTATCTGCCTACCTGCCTGCCTGCCTGCCCGCCTGCCTGCCTGCCTGCCTGCTTATCTATCTATCTAATCTATCTATCTATCTATCTATCCATCCATCCATCCATCCATCCATCTATCTATCTATCTATCTATTTATCTATCTATCTGCCTACCTGCCTGCCGGCCGGCCGGCCGACCGACCGACCCACCCACCCAGTCAGCCAGCCACCCACCCACCCACCTTTCTGCCTACCTACCTACCTACCTACCTACCTTTCTGTCTGTCTGTCTGTCTGTCTGTCTGTCTGTCTATCTGTCTGTCTGTCTGCGCTATTAAATATTGATAAAAGTTACTGGAAAAAACGTCAGGACCATGTGGTGAAAGAGGAAGAGGACTATTGGAGAAAGGATGGATTGAAGGTTGTATGTTCGATTCCGGGCCGCGTCCTTCATTTCAAGAGTGCATTTTTTTCGGACACTCCCGAGGGTCGTCGCTGGAGCTACGGAGTTCGTGCTTTGTGCGACGCTTTCCGCGCTGCGGAAAGAAACTGAGCCATATGGGATAAACACCCGGTGCAATGCAGTCGACCCTGTCGATTTTAAGCTAATTCTTTCATTGCACCCACTCTCATACGAATCCGGATACGCCTTTGTGTGTCAACAGAATTGGCATGTCTCACATTACCGTAAAAATAACTTCGTTAGCGAGAAATCACTAGTTGTTCAGCAAAAGATCAAAGGAATGTCGCCGCTTTCAATGATTTAAGTTGTTTTTGGACCTATCAAAGACATATTCCTTGGGTGGGGGTAAATATAAGACGGCTGGGAAAATTTAATAACGATGCAACAGACAGTTTTCAAAATAATTGATCGTGAATGAAGGCAACCAAATGTGGACATACTATAGTGCATAGTATACCTAGAAAATTAACCTGGGGTTGTTCGCACCGTCCTGCAAAGAGGGCTGGGGGGGGGGGGGGTAATGTTATGAGACCGTGCCGACCAGTCAACCGTAAAAGAAAAGAAACCCAGCGTCTGGTCATGAATAATAACATTTGGCTGTCTGTGTTTGATCGCTGGAGCTGCTTGCTGTAGCATTTCTGTCTGACTGGTGGACTTGGTGAAATCGAAGCTACGGCAAGCTGCTGCAGAGATGTAAATGGTAAAGTGTATTTCTGATTCTCGGGTGACATTTAGAGAACAGGCGTCGTCAAAAAGGGGGATTTACCAACTGTTTCAGTGTGTACGTTGTATGCTCGGCTGAAGCATCCTTAGATTGAAGACCTGCCAACCACACGATAGTGAAGTTTAAACCAACATTATTGGTATTAAATATGTCTAGATCAGAGGCTCCCAGAGGCCACTTGTGGCCCGCCAGCTGTCAGAAAGTGGCACGCGAGGCCTCGTTATTTAATATATTTTAATAATTCCAAAAATGCACTCGGAGCGCCCCGTCAGTGTGCGATAATTTACTCTGCTCGTGGTTGTTATGCTCAGATATTATCGAATGCGCCTGTTCAATTCGCAACGAAACGTAATGAAGTTCCCATATCCCAGCCTTGTTGACCAGAGTGCGCAAGGCGCCATGTTGTCGTCTGTTACAACTGTTTAGCAGAGTCGGTAGTATTGTGTTGAAAGTAGATAGCTGTGCTTATGTCTTTGGGCACGACAGATTTGTGCCCAGACATTGATAAACTGGCATCTGAACTTAAGTAACTGGTTATGAAGAACAGTTAAAATTGTAAATTAATTACATTGATAGCGATTTCCGAAACTGATTTAAAATTCATTGTTAAATGAACTTCTGATTTTAAACCAAAAAAATGACCGCAGTTTAGTACTGACACTGACTGCCTTTAAATGTTTAGAATTTTGTTGACGGAAGTTATGAAAGGTAAGACTGATATTGCACGACTTTTATAATTTTATAACGTTGTTGCCCGCTTAACTACTGAAAATAGTAGATATAGCCTTCTGCTTGAAAATCTTGGGAACTACTGGTCTAGACGATATGAGATGAGAGCTGAGTTGAGTTAAGTCGAGTACCGACATCACAGCACTCGTGACATTCCCATACATGCTCGGTCCTCATCTACAAAAGTCAACGAAAAGTAGCAATACTAATGGTACCAGTAGCAGTGGTTATGTGTCCGTCTGAGTGGTCTCCAGGCATGGTGCCCGCCTCCAGGTCCCAGGTTCAAGCCCCGCTGAGGGCCGGGATTTTTTCACGTAGGCTTATAGTAACAAAAATTTCCCTGGTCTCTGAGTAGTGCGATCTGACACCCGTGTGTACTGTTGCGCACGTAAAAAATTCCTTGGCAGTTAGAAATCGAAAAATAGTAGCCTAATGGCGCTGCCCGGGCAAAATTTCGAGTTAATAATCTACCAATATTCAACAGCATACCACAACAAGCAATGATGTACAGACCAGATGGAAACAGAGGAAGAGGCCGACCACGTAAAGTTGGACGGAGGGAATAGCAGAGTCCATGGGAATATCGATATATGAAGCCCATAATCGGGCACTCTCACGATGTTTATACTTCACCTCGACACCACAAGGTACAAGAGAAACATGATGAGATGAGATGAGATGAATCTACCCAACATATTTCGGGATCCTCGCCGATACTACGGAGTTCGCGCACTGAGATGAGATTCTGCGGACTTAGGTTTGAGTTAGGAGTATAACGGAGAACTTATGGGTTACACCCATGTGCCGTGATGTTGATCCGTCGACTAAACTAAACTAAACTATGTGTTCGTCTGATTATGTGTCCTGTAATCGGGGTCCTGAGTTATGATATAAGAATAAAACATGTCCCTAAATCGGGTTTAAGGCAGGGAGAGTTGCACATCGTCCGTCTCACTATCTTGCCCTGATTCCAGATGGCCTAGTGAAGAGATATTATCAGGAGAACATCTGATCCAACGGCAAGGTGTGATCACAAGATATGATCCAACGATAAGACGTGATCACGACATTTGATCCAGCGATAAGATGTGATCACGACATTTGATCCAACGGCAAGATGTGATCACGACATGTGACTCAATGGCAGGCTGTGATAACGACATTTGATCCAAGGACAATACGTCTGGAATAGAAACCAGGATGTAGTGGATGAGGAGAGGTAACTTCTGAGTCTGGTCTTGCTCTACACACCCCCAAAGCACGTTGGTTGTAATCTTCTGCACTCTGATTGACCGATCAGTTATTCCAGAACGAAGTCCGCCGAATCCTTGTGTTACATGCATCGCCTGATTGTCATCATCTTACTCTGATCTAAATAACGGTTCGGGTTCATACAGGCAACAATACTCTGTTCGCTAGGATATAGAACATTTATTGGATGAAGTGTACAGTTGGCGCAATGGGTTAACAGCCCGCGCTCTCTTATATTACATATCACAGATAGTTAAACATCAAACATATAGTTGTCATACAACAATCTAGCACACTATCTAGCCTAAGTATATCTATGAATATCTATGAGTCCCTCTCAGGCAGGCCTTGTTGTCTCTCTCAAGTCCGTCTGTCCTCTGCCGGTCTCCTCGTGTCCTAACTCGACACGGGCGGTAACTCTGTCCGAGTTCCTCGTGGACCCCGCATTAGGCGGGCCACATCAGTGTCCACGGAATCATGGACTAGGTGACCAACTCTTTCGAGAAGGTTCTAGATTACTCAGGTCCTGCGCGACTCAGTGCTCTCCCTTGGGCTGGAGTTGCAGCCCTCTAATATATCTGGAATTGAGGCGGTGACACTGATAAATTCGAGATGATCGCAGGAGTTTCGTACCACCGACTGTCCTTCCTGGGATTTTCCATCCATTCACGACGGCTGTCCTGGGTATGTCCACTGTCACTTGCCAGCATCCATGAGAGCTATACGCGAGAGTTGATGGCTGGACAACGACCAGCGATGTAGGAACTTCTAAAATAATATATATAACTTCCAGATAACCAAGTTAAGCTACAGTAATTGCAAACCATAAATGTTGAATAGGATATTTCCTATTTAAATTGGGTGTGAAAGAGAAGTTGCAATCTTCAATTATTTAACACTAATGTGTCAAAATAAATGAGTGACGTGAGATGACAAAACTCGAAATAGTTTTTGTTTGGCGAGCTGACCAGGTTCTGTCACCAGTAGCGGACACGAGTCTACACGTATTGGTTTCCAGGACTAAAAGGTCATTAACATTTTAAACATATTTTTTTTAAAGTGAATTAAAAGATATTTTTTTAAAGTAAATTAAAAGACAAGAGGAACAACATCATTGCACCAGGTTTACCCCATATGGCTCGATTTCTTTCTACCAGGCGTCCTGTCGAAAGCATCACACAAAGCACGAACTCCGTGTCTCCAGCGACGACCCCAAGTCCCCGATACAATTACACTCGTGAGCCGAACGACCTGGCCAGGAATAGAATCCTTTACATTCGGAGCTGTGTAACCACTTCGCCCCTTTAAACCTATTGTCTAATATTTAAGAGACCTACTTCCTTAGGGCCCACAGAGGCCCACATTCCATCAGTCAAGCTGACACCCTGGGCAATACACCACAATCACTACATCGAAATATAAGCAGAACACTTAGTGTTATCAGTTAGCTGGCATGGAACATAATTGCATTTGAATAAACATGATATAGACGGATTCTAAAAATAGCTTGAATACAGAAATGAACAAATGCATGCATGCATACGACAAGAGTGAATATTGAAGAAGGTTGGCTACTAAAAACGATAAAACAAAGAAAGTTGGAATATGTTCGTCACTGGAAACGTCATGAAAGTTTGGAGAGAACAATAATGGAGGGGTATATGCCCGAAAAGAGAGGAAGAGGAAAGCCAAAAAGAAGATAGACGTAGGATGTGGCAGATGATCTCAAGATGGGTGTATCGGGATTGAGACATTTTGTTTATGACCGAGAAGTTTTCCGGAAAGTTGTTATGGGGGCGAGGTTCTGCAAAGGACTTGCTACTGAATGAATGAATGAATGAATGAATGAATGAATGAATGAATGAATGGAACAAAACCATGTCGTTAAGTTGCCACTTGGAGTTTGGAAGCCTTACACGTTAGTTAAAGTCGGAGTCTCCGTGGCTTAGGTGTCACTCTGTCTTTCTCGCCCTCCGAAGGTTGTGGGTTCGATTCCTGGCTACGTCGTTCGGTACACGGGTGCAATTTTCTTGGAGACTCCAGGCGGTTGTCGCTGGAGATACTGAATTCGTGGTTTGTTGCGATGCTTTCAGACCGACCCATATGGGAAAAAACCTGGTGCAATGAAGTCGCCCCTCATCATCTCATCTCATCTTGTTCCTCTTGTGCCTTGCTGTGTCGAGGTGAAGCATAAACAGTGGGAGAGTGTCCCCTTGTGGGCTTCATATATCGAGATTCTCCTGTACTTTGTTATTCTGTCTGTCCATCATTTACATGATCGGCCTCTTTTGTCTGGTTTCATTTGGTCTGTACATCATTGCTTGTTGTGGTATGCTGTTAGTTGATAGTCTAGGCATATGGCCGAAGCATTTATCTCACTTTTTTGTAATTAAATCTAGTGCTGCTATAAACCCCACTTTAGTCCTGATTTCATAATTTCTGATTTTCTCTCTTCTTGATACATTGAGTATTCTTCTCGGGAATCTCATTTCTCTTGTTTTAATTTTTCTTTTCTCTTTTTTTCTGTTATTGTCCAGGTTTGGCATTGGTAGCACAGATTTGATAGGAAGTTTGTGTTGTAGGTTTTTTTTTTAAAGTATCTACTGATACGTGTTTGTTCTTTAGTATTGGTGTCATTTGTCCAATGAGTCTTCACTCTTGCCTTTAAAAAACCCCTTTCTTAAACCGAAAAACCAATAATCAATGGGAGTGTATGTTAGGTACTCACGATTTAGTTTTAGGTACATAGACAACAGTTAGGTCGTGGGTATGCTCCTGAGACTCCTCTGTGGTGACGTTAAGGGGCTGACCTGCCAGCAGCAGAGTGAACTCCGCATAGGTGACTCGTAGCTCGAGGCTGTGCCCACCCAAAGGGTCTTGCACCGTTATGGACAACTGTTGAATGGCAATCAATCATACATATGTAGAGAAGTAATTCTGAAAACCCTGATGTTACATAAACGCGTATAGCAAAGTAAAAGATAGAACCTAAATGTTAACAGCACATAAACGCATATATCATCGTAAAACAGAAACCTACATGTTAACTGCACAAAAACCCGTATAGATCAGTAAAACACGAAACAAAAATGTTAACTGCACATAAACGCGTACGGCAAAGTAAAACACGAAACCCAAACGTTAATTGCTCATAAACGCGTACAGCAAAGTAAAACACGAAACCTACATGTTAATTGCCCACAAGCACATCTTATATATAAATTAAGATGTGTGTCTGTATCTATCTATGTATCTATGTATGTCCTTTATGCGCTCGCGAACGGCCCATCCGATTGAGATGAAATTTTCTACACGCCTTTCTTTCATTCCAGAGCTGTCAACTGTGATATTTTTTTAGTGTGAAATCGCCTGTTTACTCAGTATTATTTCATTTTTCATTTTTCATCATAATTTCATATATTTCAGGGGACCTAACTCCGTAAAAGTTATTTCAAGGGGCATAACTTTTCTGTATAACTTATAGTCATATTGTGGCATCGTTTTCAAAGATTTATAAACTCTGTGTCCATAGTTATGTACCGGCATATGAGTTATAATAAATAATGATACAAACTGTAAGGCATTTTCAAAGTTTTCATAAAAATAATGCACAATGCATAACATTGTAACTCATCTTTATTTGCTTAAGAAGTTACTGTAGTCATGCAGGTGATTAGCAAGCGTTTTCATTAAAAATAATGGATGGTGTGTGGAAGGACATTCTTTTAAGTTACTTTTTTTGTTGTATGAATTTAATGAGAACTTATATGACTACTTATATGAATTAAATGAGATGCTCCCCACCAGGGACTGGGCGAAGCCGGACAGGGTCAGGCAGACAGATAGACAGACAGACAGACAGACAGACAGACAGACAGACAGACAGACAGACAGACAGACAGATAGATAGTCGGTAACGGGAACGGGAACTTATATGACTACTTATATGAATTAAATGAGATGCTCCACACCAGGAGCTGGGCAATGCCGGGCCGGGTCAGACAGACAGACAGACAGACAGACAGACAGACAGACAGACAGACAGACAGACAGACAGTCGGTAACGGGAACGAGAACTTATATGACTACTTATATGAATTAAATGAGATGCTCCCCACCAGTGACTGGGCGAAGCCGGGCAGGGTCAGCTAGTCTATATCTATAAAACAAAGTGTATGTATATATATATATGTATGTATGTAAATATGTATGTCCTTTATTTGTTCGCGAACGGCCCATCCGATTGAGATGAAATTTTCTACACGCCTTCCTTTCATTCCAGAGCTGTCAACTGTCATAGTTTTTTTTTCTTCTTCCTCCTCCTCCCTCCTCCCCCTCCCAAAATACGTACGTAAATATATGATGATGATGATGAAAGAATCCCCGAACCAAAACGCTAGGGGAAGGGAAGAAAATGACGTGACTACACAGAATCGTCACACGGCAATCATCATCATCAAGTGCCGTGCCGGCTGGCGTAGGCGTTCATGGCTCTCCATGGATCTCAGTCTTTGGTTTTTTAGATCAATTCTGCTGCTGATATTCCTCCATGCCACGGCAATATCAATAACAATTCATCTTTTTATGTGTAAGGAAGTTATCTACAGTCGTGTAGAAGGGAAGAACTAGACGAGTATGAATTCGGAATGGCGAACTCTCTCCTCCACTCTTCTCCTCCCTCTACCTCCTCCCTCCACCCTCCTCCTCTTCCTCCTCCCTCTCATCCCTCTCCCTCCTCCTCCCTCCTCCTTCTCCCTCTTCCTTCTCCCTCTTCCTCTCCCCTCCTCCTCCATCCTCCTCCCTCCTACTCCCTCCGCCTCCTCCCCCCTCCTCCCTCATCTTCCCTCCTCCTCATCCCTCCTCCTCATCCTGCCTCACTCCTCCTCCTCCTGCCTCCTTCTCCCTCATCATCCTCCCTCCTCCTTCTCCCTCTTCCCTCTTCCTCCTCCTACCTCCTCCCTCTACCTCCTCCTCCTCCCTCCACCCTCCTCCTCCCTTCTCCTCCTCTTCCTCCTCCCTTTCCTTCCTCCTCCTCCTCCCTCTACCTCCTCCTCCCCCTACCTCTTTCCTCCTCCCTCCTCCTCCTCTTCCACCTCCCTTTCCTTCCTCCCCTCCTCATTCTCCCTCTTTCCTCTCCCTCCTTCCTCCTCCTCCTTCCTTCTTCTCCCTCTGCCTCCTCCCTCCTCCTCTCCCCTCCTCCTCCCTCCTCCTCCTTCTCCTCCTCCCTCCTTCTCCCTTCTTCTCCTCCTCTCCCCTCCTCCTCCTCCTACCCTCTTCCTCTTCCCCTCCTCCCTCTCCCTCCTCCCTCTTCCTCCTCCTCCCTCTTCCTCCTCCTTCCTCTTCCTCCTCCTCCCTCTTCCTCCCTCTCCCTCCTCCATCCTCCTCCTCCCTCTTCCTCCTCCTTCTTCCTCCTCCTTCCTTCTCCTCCCTCCTCCACCCTCTTCCTCCTCCTCCCTCCTCCTCCTCTCTCCTCCTCCCTCCTCCCTTTTCCTCCCTCCTCCTCCTCCTCTCCACTCTTCCTCCTACCCTCTTCCTCTTCCCCTCCCCCTCCTCCCTATCCCTCCTCCTCCCTTCACATTCCTCCTCCTCCCTCTTCCTCCTCGTCCCTCCTCCTCCTCATCCCTCCTTCTCCCTCCTCCTCCTCCTCCCTCCTCCCCCTCCTCCTTCCTCCTCCTCCCTCTCCTCCTCCTCACTCCTCATCCTCCCTCCTCCTCCCTCTACCTCCTCCCTCCTCCTCCCTTCACATTCCTCCTCCTCCCTCTTCCTCCTCCTCCTCATCCCTCCTCCTCCCTTCTCCTCCTCCCTCCTCCTCCTCCCTCTACCTCCTCCTCCCTTCACATTCCTCCTCCTCCCTCCTCCTCATCCCTCCTTCTCCTTCCTCCTCCTTCTTCCTCCTTCCTCCCCCTCCTCCTTCTTCCTCCCTCCTCCCCTCCTCCTTCCTCTCCTCCTCCTCACTCCTCCCTCCTCCTCCTCCCTCTACCTCCTCCCTCCTCCTCCCTTCACATTCCTCCTCCTCCCTCTTCCTCCTCCTCCCTCCTCCTCATCCCTCCTCCTCTCTCCTCCTCCCTCCTCCTCCTCCCTCCTCCTCATCACTCCTCCTCCCTCCTCCTCCTTCTTCCTCCTCCCTCCTCCTCCCCCTCCTCCTTCCTCCTCCTCCCTCTCCGCCTCCTCCCTCCTCCTCCTCCCTCCTCCTCCCTCTACCTCCTCCTCCTCCTCCCTCTACCTCCTCCCTCCTCCTCCCTTCACATTCCTCCTCCTCCCTCTTCCTCCTCCTCCCTCCTCCTCCTCTCTCCGCCTCCCTCCTCCTCCTCCCTCTACCTCCTACCTCCTCCTCCCTTCACATTCCTCTCCTCCCTCCTCCTCCTCCCCTCCTCCTCTTCCCTCCTCCTCCTCCCTCCTTCCTCCTCCTTCTCCTCCTCTCTCCTCTCCCTCCGCCTCCTCCCTCCTCCTACTCTCTCCTCCTCCTCCCTCCTCCTCCCTCTCCCTCCTCCTCCCTCTCCTCCTCCTGCTCCCTTCTCCTCCTGCGTTCTCCTCCTCCCTCCTTCTCCCTCCTCCTCCCTCTTCCTCCTCCCTCCTCCTCGCCTCCTCCTCCACCCTACTCCTCCCTCCTCCTAATCCCTCCTCCTCCCTCCTATTCCTCCCTACTCCTCCTGTCTCCTCCCTCCTCCTCCCTCCTCTTCCCTCCTCCACCTCCCTCTTCCTCCTCCCTCCTACATTTACCCAAGACAGACAGACAGTCAGACAGATAGTCGGGAACGGGATCTTATATGACTACTTATATAATTTAAATGAGATGCTCTCCACCATGGGCTGGGCCGGGTCAGACAGACAGACAGATAGATAGATAGATAGATAGATAGACAGACAGACAGACAGACAGACAGACAGACAGACAGACAGACAGACAGACAGACAGACAGACAGACAGTCGGGAACGGGAACTTATATGACTACTTATATGAATTAAATGAGATGCTCCCCACCAGGTGTTGGGCGATGCCAGGCCGGGTCAGACAGACAGACAGATAGATAGTCGGAACGGGAACTTATATGACTACTTATATGAATTAAATGAGATGCTCCCCATCAGGGTCTGGGCGAAGACGGGCCGGGTCAGACAGACAGACAGACAGACAGACAGACAGACAGACAGACAGACAGACAGTCGGTAACGGGAACGGGAACTTATATGACTACTTATATGAATTAAATGAGATGCTCCCCAAAAAGGACTGGGCGAAGCCGGGCCGGGTCAGCTAGTTTTCTTATAGTTCCTGCCTTGTGGCGTTGGTGATCATATCTGTCCACAACCTTCTGATGTTCCTCCGTGTCATGATGTCTAACTCTCCAACTTCGTTTCTCATGATCTTCCCCTGCTTATGTTCCCTCCAACTTTCCGTTTGTGATGACATACTTAAGTTTTCACTTTCTCATGAGATATCCAAATCACAGTGTAAACATAGCAATGATAATAATAACAACGTAAACATGGCATAACAATAAAGTACACCACAACACAACGAATCCAAATATCGAGAATTTTCCAATGGCCGTTGTGAGAATGACTGTCTGCAAAAAAAATCTTACAGTACGACGATGAGTGAGGTGTAGGTGATTAATGTGGTCAGGGGAATGATTCGAACATTACAGAACGAAATTAAAATACAAAATAAAAGTTAGGATCGACGGATACTTATCGACAACACAGAAATGACATATTTACGATTAGAAGCGACTGAAAGGAACGAAAGAACAAACATATTGTATTTTTAAAGGACCACAAACTGGTTTTACATTCGGCCCTTCCAATCACTCGTCGTTCGTACATCTACTGTGCATGTGGGATCAAGGGATCAGTCCAAATAGGTAGGGGTGACAGGACAGAAGTGCTTACGAAATCCAAGTACCTCAGATAAACATGGTAATTTGCGTAACTAATGAAAGAAAGAGAGGAAGTAAAGGAAAAAGTGAAAAAGAAGCAGACAGATAATCAAGGAATAAAGGACTAAGCGAATCAGGAATTGAATGCTTTTTTTTTAAAGACACGCTGAAATAAATACATGAAGAAAATAAAAAAAAATGACAACAAACGACAGACAGACAGACAGACAGACAGACAGACAGACAAACAGACAGACAGACAGGCAGGCAGGCAGGCAGGCAGAAAGAAAGAAAGAAAGAAAGAAAGAAAGAAAGAAAGAAAGAAAGAAAGAAAGAAAGAATAATTACATCTAGGAAAAGATATGTTGGGTGTTCGCGCCAAAAAGGATGGAGGCAACTAATCCAACACTCGACAACAGACCGTTAAGACTCTAAATTCACGAATACGGGCGAACGCTAAAATACCGATGGATAGCTACCAACACCCACAACAACTTACCTCAAACAACACAGAAGGTGGGGGTCCCTCTGAACTCTCCAGCACTTTGTCCTTCAGCGCATTCAGCTCTTTCCACACAGAGCTGCCCTCCCCGTGGACCGGTGCTATAGGATACCTGAGTCGAATTTTGCCAACTCCTGCCAACAAAAAAAAGTTAGTTGTAAAACACTATATCTGCTCGTTTATTCCTTTTGCCAGTATATTCTGTGATATTCTCTCACAATCCGCATGTACATTCTGTGGAGTACTATCATTGTCCTCATATAAATCTTGTAATGTAATCTCATACTTTCATATGTACATTGTATTGTGCTATCATTGTCTTCATTTATATATCTTATAATGTACTCTCATGTTTCTTATATAAACCGTGTAATGCACTCTCATAGTCCGCATATACGTCATGTAGTGTATTTGCAATGCACATAATTTTTATATTTAATGTGCCCTCATTGTGTTATTGCTTAAAATGTCATATACCCTCTTAGACGGACGTTTATATCATGAAATGTAGTTTCATAGCTCAAAGACAAACTGTGTATTCTGCAGTCTGTTCTCATAGCCCAACAGTATACTGTATATTCTGTAATGTAATGTTAGAGAGATATTGAATATTCCTCCATTATAATTTAACAGTTATTAATTAGATCCAGTATCCTAGATTACCTCCGTATGTTAACGGGGCCCTTGAAGGGAAATAAAGAATATTAACATTGTAATCCCCCATGCATGTCGAAAGCGGAGTCTAAGAATGCTTGAGCGTTAGTTTGGCTACCCCACCCCATAGAAAACTGTGACTGCAAAATCTAACCAGCCACGAGCATGTCTAAAGATAGGGAAAAAATAATGAGACTGTCAACTGGTCGCCATATTGAGTTACCTTCTATGTTCTGAAGAATTATTCGTGTCCGGAGGAGGAAACTTTCTTCACCTGTCCATCCGGAGCTCTTTACAGTGTCAGCTGGGTCAGACTTGTCCAGTGGGCCTGTAGGAAATATCATAAGACAAAATCTGGCTTTTGCGGTTGTCTAACGAGTCACATTACAACAGAGTATCGTGGTACACGGAGAAGCCGGGGAGGGGGAGCGTGACTAAATTGGGCACTGAAACTATAAGTCTGCAATATCTTTAATTTATTCCGAGGGTGATGGAGAACTTGTGGTCATGTGTGGAGTGATGCAACGGGGCGGCAATCTTCGACAAACTCCCGAAAATTATAACAACGTAATAGACTTGGTTTGTAAGTCGTGGTAGCGCAGTATATAGCACGCTTGCCTGTCTGTCCAGTGTTCATGTGTTTGAAACCCTTACAAACCGAGGATTTTTCAGATGTGATCTGCATCCACCCATAACATGATACCAGGGGTCAATGGATCATATTTTAAAATTCCCGGCTAAATGCAACTGTGTTTGACATTGATGCCGTACGGCGAAAGAAACACCAGCTTGAAAAATTGCAACGATTTTCCAAATGCCAGCTTTATCTTGCACGAGATGTGCAAGATTTATTGCACCTGACATGGATATACAAAATGTCGCTGTTATCATTACTGTTAAAATATGTAGAGGCCGGTTTATCGCACCAACATTAACATCCAAAGAGATGCATAAGTCTGTCGGTCAAGCGTGTGCACATTTCACCGATGCATTTCAAGGCACACCGTTTGAAGATGGTGGTATATATGACATTGTAATATGCAAAGGATACTTGGTTTTGGGTGTAGAAAGTGGCATTTGAGAATACCACCACGACTCTTACACCGAGGTCTAAGACAAGACATGGTGCCTAAATGTGACTCTGTAGATTGACGTAATCTGCTTGTGACTATTACGTCGAAAAAAGAACTCTTTAACACACATGTGGACGTATTGGCCACGGGGAAGTCACTACGGTGACTACGCTAAGGCAAAAGAATGGGATGAGAAGAATGAAAAGATGAAAAAAATTAGTGCAATGAAAAGAAAATGGGGAAAACAATGTAACACTTATCTCAGAATCAGAATCTCAGTGTGTGTGTGTGTGAGGGGGGGGGGGTATGTGCGGGGTGGATGGGTGAGGGTATCTGTGTGGGTGTGGGTGAGGATATTGTGTGGTATATGGGTGGGGGATATTGTGTGGTGTGTAGGTGTAGGATGTGAGGTGGTATGTGGGTGTGGGATGTGTGGGTGAGGGATATGTGGGTGTGGGATGTGTGGGTGAGTGATATGTGTGTGTGGTGCGTGGGTTGGGAATATTGTGTGGTAGGGGATGTGTGTGATGTGAGGGTAGGGGATATGTGTGATGGGGGATGTGGCTTAGGGCATGTGTGGATAGGTGAATGATGTATGTGTGGGTTGTGTGGTGTGTGTGAGTGGATTGGGGATGTATATGTGGTTAGGGAGATGTGTGTATGTGTATAGGAAGATGTCAGTTGGTGGGGATGTGTGTGTATGGTTTGGGGATGTGTGAGTGGATGTGAGATGTGTGGGTTGGTGGTGTGTGAGTGGGTGGGGAATATGTGGTCGATGGAGGTGTGGTTGGGGATGGGTGGTTGGAGGTGTGGGTGGGGAGAGGATATGTGGGTGGGGGATGTGTGTGTGGATTAGGATGTGTATGTGGGTGGGCTTGGGATGTGTGGGTTGGTGGTGGATGTTTGTGTGGGTGGGGAGTGTGTTTGGGTTGGGGTAACAGGTTAGAGCAGTGTGTGTGGGTGGGGGATATGCGGGAGGTGGATGGGTCAGTTGGTGGGGTATGTATGTCTCCCTGGGTGTGTGTGGGTGGGGGATGTGCAGGAGGTGGATGGGTCGGTTGGTGGGATATGTATGTGTCCCTGGGTGAGTGTGTGTGTGTGTTGGTAGGTGGGGGTGTGGGTGGGGTGATGTGTGGGTAGGTGGGATATGGGCCTCATAACATGGTAGTTTGCCTTGTTTATGTTTACAACATTCATTTCACAATGTATTTTTTTCTTCCTATGTAAATGTATAATGCTCTTGATGAACGAAAGACGAGTGATTGGAAGAGCCGAATGTAAGACGAGCCTGCGTGCCCAATTTGTGACCCTTTTAAAATAAAATTGATTTGATTTGATTTGATTTAGAATCCAAGGCTGTGCAATACGTATCTGTCCAAATAATTAGCATTAACTTCAAAAGAATTGAGAATAATAATTGACTCTATGTGTCATAGCAGTGATTTCATGATTATAGCGGGAATTTTTTTTTTTTTCTGTTCAAAGAGTAAATCACAGCATTAAGACCGCCAGAGAGGGGAATAGAAGCCTCTGCCTCTTTTCCCCATGATCTTTCAAGTCGTCATGATGTTCTCAAATGCCTCGCCTCTCATAACATGACCAAAGAAAGCTGTTTGTCTATTTCTTACTGTTATATATAATGTTCTAGTTTCATTAGCATCTTCCAGGTAGTCGTTGTTAGTTACTCTGGAGGTCCAATGATTTTGCAACATTCGACTCAGGAACCACACCTCTGTTGTTTCCAAGTTCTTCCTAAGTTGTTCATTTACATTCCAAGATTCACTCTCATACAGCTAAACAAGTTCTGTATAGCATTTCAGCACTCCCTTTCTTACATTCGATGAGATTGACGTATTACATGAGACACTTCATTTTCTGAAATGCAGCTTATGCTTTGTATAAATCTCTGTTGTGTATCTTCCATCTGATGTTGTAATTGTCCCTAGGTATATCAGGGCTACCTAAGACAAAACAAAGGACAAAATGATCTCCCTCAGATATTTCTCTTCAATCATAAAAAAGTGTCAATCCGGCCCAAAATACTGGCTTTCATCAAATAAAAAGCGATCTGTGATCACGCCAACCTGAGGAGAACTCAGCAGGGGTCATATAGTAGTGCATCCTGTCGATGCCATCTAGAGGCTGCCCTTCCTTCCCACTATTTCGTCCGTTTCTGGTTGCTGTCTCAGTGTCCTGAAATTATATACGGCGCATGGTTTTAATGACTGTTTACTTTAGAATAGATTAAAGTAATACCCGTATCTACTATTGGCAGGAGATAAAGAAACGACTGGGAGGTTTAAAAGTTTTTACAGGCGAGAGGTTCGACTTCTTTACACCGAGTTTTATCCCATACGATGCGGTGATTTTCCGCAGGACGACCCACCGAAAAGTGTCGCACAAAGCGGGAACTCCGTAGCTCCAGCGACGACCCCCAGGAGTCTAGGAGAAAACTGCACTCGTGAACTGAATGACGGAGCCGAACTCACAACCTTAGGAGCGTGAGTCAAGCGGCTAAACCACTTCGCCACGTAGTCTCGTGAAGCAAACTGGTTGGCCGGTAAAGCATCTAGAAGACACTCTCTCAACGCTTCGTGCCGGTGAGCTGACGTTCTAGGAGTGTGAGTCCTGAAAGAGTACCTGCATCTATTGACGTGCACACCATTTCTTTCCACCCGGTACCAGGGTGTCCAATCACCAAGACCTGTGCTACAAAGCTCTTAAACTCCCTCCAAGCTCAGAAACCTGTGTTGTTTGAGAGACTGCGCAAGAACTTTATCTCCGCGGAGACGCATCACAGGACTATGTTAAGCTTCAATACAGTGCGCGCGCGCGCACACACACACCCACCCACCCATACACACATATACACACACATACACTCACACACTGGCTGGGATTTGTCTAAGGTTGGTAATATCTCCTTCTTGAGCTATGGGTATTTCATTGTCAACTGATGACCACAATGAAAATGAGTGTGCTAAGTCGAATGCAATGTGTTGGACAGAAATGATAGTTTTTTGACTGGTTAATGGATAGATATGTAGATTCGTAGATAGGCAGGTTGGCTGGTAGTTAGATGTGAAGATTATATATAAATAGGTGTGTGCGTGGGCAGGTAGATATGTTGGTAGGTATTAGGTAGGTAGGTGGGTGGTAGCTTAGGAGGAAGGGAGAGAGGAGGGTACGGTGGTTGGCTGGCTGGCTGGCTGGAGGTTCGTTTGGTGGGTATGTCGGTAGGTAGGCAGGGAAGGACAATTGTTGGTTGGTTGACTGGAGGATCAGTTCGTAGGCAGGTAATTTGGGTAGTAGGTAGATGGGTTGGTTGGTTGTTAGGTAGACAGGTTGGCTGGTTGTAGGTAGATAGGTTGGCTGGTTGTGTATCATCTGAAGGATGTGGGGTATCTCTTGAGTCCGAGACCCGGGTGTCCAAGTTGCCTGACCCTTGCGTTCGAAATACAGCTGCAGATGATTTGGCAGCAGACCACCTTGCGTTGGTTTTCATACAATGGTAAGAGTGTCAGTCGTTCAGAAAGCAAATGCAAACAACAGTACGTAAACATTTCAAGAAATCACAAACAACAATAAAATACTGGGGGTTGACTCAGACGTCCTCTTAAGAATATTCCTCCATCTTGTCTCCATCTTTGACACAAGACGGAGGTTGATTGACATGGGCTTACCTTGTGGAAAGTCTTCATCTGTGACATTAGACGAAAATTTATTGACATGGGCTTAACTTATGGAAATCTCCAAATGTGACATTGGACGGATGTTTATTGACGGCTCCGTGGCTAAAGCTTGCGAACGCGGTTCGCGAGCCGGGTACCAGGCGTCTGAAGCTCAGCTGCGACCGATTTGTGCAGCAGACCGTGTTATAACTTGCTGGTATGTGAGTCGGTCGTTCAGAAAGCAATGGCAAACTACTGAACGTAACACTTGCCTAGTACATCAACAGCAGCTGAAAAATGCTGGTGTTGACTACAACGTCCCGTAAGGGATAAGCAACAAATTTTAATTACCTTATGAAAAGTCTCCATCTGTGACACTAGACGAAAGTTTATTGATATGGGCTTACCTTGTGGAAAGTCAACTTGTAAGGATTCCAAGACAGTAGGGGCGTCATGTAGATGATCTCAAGTGGGATGACGTAAGAGACACGCAGCTCGGCATCATGGCAACGTTTGGAGAACTTTCCCAGCCTGTTTGGTCTGAACACAAAGATAACAAGTATTGTTTGAAACAATTTAAACGTTAGTGGTTTATTTCTACAGTAAAGGGTGGTTCTCAAGGTGGACATGAGAACCGCTTTCACTGAATTTATGTTTTTAATTATCCATTTAAAAAAACAACGATTATACTCTCTGAATTTGGGGGAAAAAATTTGGAAAGGGAAAA
>JACEFZ010002696.1:0-20584 GCA_014155875.1 Cepaea nemoralis
AAATCCTACCCACCCCCACCCACCAACACATTCCCCATTCACAAACACACACCTCCCATCCACGCACACACAACCCATACATTCATCCCCTCACACATCCCTAGACACACGTACTTATCCCTCAACCACTAACACCCACACATCCCTTACCCACTCATCAACACATACATCTCCTATCTACCCATCCACACTCACATATCCCAACCACCCATCTAAGCAAACATCCCCCACCCTCACACACATCATTCACCCACCCACAAACCCAACCACACCTTCACCCACCCACACAAACATCATTTATCCACACCCAGCTCCCCTCCCACACAATACCACACCCACACACATCCCAAAGACACATCCCTCACCCACACACACATCTATCCACACAATCTCCTACCCATCCACACATCCCCCAACTACAGTCACCCTCACTACCCACACATACATCCTCCATCCAGCCACACACACCCCCACCCAGCCAGACATATCCCCCACCCACACACACATCTCCAAATCCATCACCCACACTCATCACGCACCCCTCCCCCAACCCACACACATCCCCCACATACATTCACCCACACATCTCTCACCCACACACACACTCCCCACCCATCCACCCAAACATCCCACACCCACATACACATCCCCAAACCCACAACCACCCCCACCTGCACACATCTCCCACCCACCACATATCCCCACACCCACATCTCCCCACCCACACATATACCCCCCACCCATCACATAACCCACCATCAATCATCCACCAACATATCCTCCTCCACCACTCACCCACAACCACCTAGACAAACACACATCCCCACTCACAAACACATCTCCCCATACACCCATACATCTCGCACGCACCTACACACAAATCCCCCACCCACCCACACAAACCCACCCCGCCCACCCACACACATCACGAAATCCACCCACAAACACATCCCCCGATCCCCCAACCTACTATTATGATCAAACTCCCACACTTTACACACACATACAGTGACGATTGTCGTGAGCATTGTCACAAAATTGTAAAGAAAATGGAGAAAAATTGTACATATACATTTTGTAACTTAAAAATTAGTGATGCAATTCAACTCTCTCTCTCTCTCTCTCTCTCTCTCTCTCTCTCTCATCTCTCTCTTCTCTCTCTCTCTCTCTCTCTCCTCTCTCTCTCTACTCTCTCTCTCTCTCTCTCACACACACACTCACTAGCGCTCTCACTCACATTACAGTAATGTTATATTATACATGATAAAATCAAGTGTCATACATACAAAATGATAATGTGAAAGATGAAAATACACAAAGAATATGGAATGGCATGTTACAGGACATGCGAGCACTGAATTTTTCTCTCTCTCTCTCTCTCTCTCTCTCTCTCTCTCTCTCTCTCTCTCTCTCTCTCTCTCACTCTCTCTCTCTCTTCTCTCTCTCTCTCTCTCTCTCTCTCTCTTACATAGGCACACACACATTCCCCCCCCCCCACACACACACACATATCCCTCACATACACACCCATACATACATCCTCACATATAGACAAATACATGATGCCTCACGTGATTACTGAAACTAATAAGAACAAACCCCTACACTTTACACACAATTTAGACACTGACGATTGTCGTGAGAATTCTCGCAATTGCAAGAAGTGGAGAAAAAATTGTACATATACATAAGGGAATGAGCGGGTTGACAAGCTCGCAGGTGAGGCTACTGTGGAGGGCGGACGCGCCATGGACCAGGCTGACATTCTGAACGCTCCACGAAAAGTAAGACTTTTGCGAGAACCAAGTGATGACTGTGAATCTACAACCTGCGAGAACAGCAAATTAAAAGAGGTGTGGCCAAACAAGAACACTACGCAGGAAGCCAAAGAAGACTGATAAACCAACACAGAACTGGTGTCGTGAGCCGCTACACGCTGCGGGATTTGCCGATGAGGGGATCCGAGCACTTATGGACTGAATGGTTCGATGTGCAATGAGGATGATCTGTCGACTGACTAACTAACTAACTAACTAACTGACTAACTAACTAACTAACTAACTAACTAACTAACTAACTAACTAACTAACTAACTAACTAACTAACTAACTAAACTAACTAAACTAAACTAACGAACGAACGAACGAACGAAAGAAAGAACTAACCTAACCTAACTAACCTAACTAACTAACTAACTAACTAACTAACTAACTATGGCTAATAGAAGTAACGTGTATGGACTGCGCTTGAGTTCAAAGCGAGTGGGCGAAAAAAAAATTAGCAGACATAAGAAAATATATATGTTAAAATGTGAACTTAAGTAAAGGACCCTTTTGTTTTAAACGCCATTGGGCGTTTTACGTATATGGTGTTAGCCTCACATTCTTAAAGACCATTGGGCACTCGAAGGGTGATGTGGTTATCCCACCAGCCACCTTTATTTCCCGAGACATTTCCTGGTGCAAGTTTTTTTTACTGTGTCTACATGATACCTGGTTAATTGTACAAGAAAATCAGCCTGGATGCAAACTCCAAACTATGACAAGCGGGACTACCGCGGTATTACTATTATAACTCCTCCTTTATTGCGTGTCAGTCCAACGTTATTAATATTATATGCTCCAAAACAGGTCCCGCACATACATACACACACGGCGCGTACGCGCGCAAACACACACACACTCATTTTGCAATAAGTGTAGCTTACCGTCCTCATACATCTCCCCATCTTCATCCATGGACTTCTTGTGTAGGGCGCTGTAACCTGCAGGAGCTTCTTTGGGTACTTGTTTTGTAGCTGTGCCCTTTGTGCTCCGTTCCAATCTTTGAAACTTTCGTCTGAGGGCAAGCATCTTAACGCCAAGAACCACGACTGCACACAAAGTGATGACGATAACAGCGCCAAGTCCGATAGCTAAATATAGACTTGGGGAAGCTTCCGGCATACTACCGCCATGGCGAAGATCTGAGAGTAAACATTTCATCAAACTCTGTTTAGAAAGATGAATTTCAACATAAATAAATACAATAAATATGTCCCGAAACGCTTTCCTATGGATCTGTGATGCCCGTGGGCACTTTATTTTAAATTCACCCCAAACAAAACAGCATCCCTTACAGGGCCTCATTTGCATCGGTCCTGGGACGCAGAGGTGTTTCCAAGGCACCAGGGCCGGGTTATATACTGGCCAAGACCTATTGACGCGTCCTCGTCGAGCGTCCTGGGCAACAGATCCCTTCGGGGTCCTGGTTAAAGTCAGTAGGATCGCCGATTCCCCCGAAGTCGGAGAGTGTCTGCCTGTACGGCGAGGAACCACCAGTCTGCACACCAATAAGCCAGACATGGGACAACGGATACTCACGCAAACCTCAGGTCCTGCATGACATCACACTGATGTTGGACAACAGGATGCCTTCATCCGATATACTGGACTTCGCGTTGGAGCTCAAGCCAACGAACACAAGCAAGCAAGCAAGCATCGGTCCAGCAATCACTTTCGGTTAAGTGTTCGGTGGACTGCTGGATCGATCGATGGATGTTTTGTTAGTTTTGGGGCCCGTAGGACCCTCACTGTCGTCGGAGTACTCCAACAATAGTGAGGGTCTATGCCTATGGGCCCAAAAACTAACAACGTTCATTTACTGATCTCAGTATATACACAGCATTTACTGTACCCTTGCCTTCTACAAACCCACATTGTTCTTCTATTTCAGGTTGTATTTTCTTCCTAGCCGGTCTCCCTGGCCGAGGAATTAGCAGCTGATGGATGTTTTGTTAGTTTTGGGGCCCGTAGGACCCCCACTGTCGTCGGAGTACTCCAACAATAGTGAGGGCCTATGCCTATGGGCCTAAAAACTAACAACGTTCATTTACTGATCTCAGTATATACACAGCATTTACTGTACCCTTGCCTTCTACAAACCCACATTGTTCTTCTATTTCAGGTTGTATTTTCTTCCTAGCCGGTCTCCCTGGCCGAGGAATTAGCAGCTTTCTCCGTAATCCCGAATACTCTCGTGGTTGACGTGAGCGCACGAGAATTGGAAGCGGTTCGAGTCGCGGCAGTGACTTATGAGAGTATGGAGCCGGTCGCTCAGAAAGCAATGGCAAACTACTGAGCGTAATCTTGCCAAGAAATCAACAATCAGCTGAAAGATGCTGATGTTGACAGCGATATAATGTAAAGGATATGAACCCAAAAAAAAAAAAATTCTTCCTCTTTCAAACTTTGCATGATAATTCTCAGCAAAATCTTCGTGATGTGGTTCATTATACTAACTGTTCGATGCTGATCACATTCCAAGGCTCCCGATTTCTTCGGGATTGCAATAAATATAGAATTACATAATTCAGGAGGTATATCTCCAGTATCATATATTGCGTTGGCAGTCTGGTGACTTGGTCTATTCCATATTCTTCCAAGGTATTGACCATTTATGTTGTGACTGGTACCTTGTCGTCTTGACAGATGATAGTTTGTAAAATGGAGTTATACCTCTTCATAACACAAAGCCTGGGCTGAATTATAGAGACCACGTGTTTCCCATGCAGTATGATCCCTCTCTCGGTCTGTCTAGTTTACCCCAGAGGAAAGGTAAGATAAATACGTCTGGAACAAGACAAGCTGCAGAAGCTGCAGGATCAGCAAAGCTATGCTCTAACTGTCCGCCTGTCGGAGCTTCCATCCTAGACCAGTTGCTGACCAAGGCTTAGGGCCTGGTCTGCCCTGCCATGACATTGAGTCTTTAGGTTGCATTTCCTCGCACTAGGGCAAGGCTTGTACACTCCCAACTGTGCTCCTCCTCCGAAGTCGTTGGCACAATGTGGGGTGTCGGGTTTGGTGAGCGCCTAACAGAAGCAGGTACTACCGTCTACTCTCATACGATAGCACAATCGTATCTAAGACCCAATTTGTATACTAGCAAATATGAAAAGGTTTAATATATGAGGAACAAACAACAGGTCTAGCAAACCGGTTGGGAATTTACTCCGTGTCCAAAAGCTTGTGAACACGGTTCGTGAGCCGCTTACCAGGTGTTCGAAACGCAACCGTGACCGATTTGGGAGCATACCGTGTCGCGTTGTGTTATAACGTGTCGATATGGGAGCCGGTCGTTCAGAAATCAATGGCAAACTACTGAACGTAAACTTGCCAAGACAACAACAGCAGTGCTGGTGTTAACAGCGATGTCCTGTAAATAGGATATGCAAAAGAAAAAAAAATATATGCTCATGAATCATGGAGGAAATTGGAGGACAAAGTGCTAGTCACAGCCGCTGGAACTTCAATAACCCCTATTCACGAATCCTAACGGCATAAGTGGAGAACAACAACAGTAACAACAACAACAACAACAACAACAACAACAACAACAACAACAACAACAACAACAATTTCTGAAGATTTCCCTAACTGGCAATTCAAACTCCTTATGGTTCTATCGCGCGATATTTCTTCTAGTGGAAGACCCTCCTCTCATTATATATATATACAGGGTGTTTGTACAGTCTTACTACACTTTGAATGTAGAACAAATTTGAAAAAAAATAAAGTAACTGATGTCATCAAAAAATTTGTTCCACATTCCATCGTGAAGCAATATAAGGCGAATGACTGTCGTCTGCTGGAGTAATTCTTTGCACCCCAAACAGAATGGTGTTATCAACGGAAGGCATACGTTATTTGGTTGAACAAGTGTTTCGAAATGGTAATCGACACACACGGGTGATTGTTCAAGGATTAATAAGATGCAGGGAAATGAACAGGCTGATAGGCTAGCAGGGAATGCACCTCATGGTGGTAGATTGCCTATAGATAAGGGGGAGGTGGTCGTGCGCTTGTGGGACCAGGTGGAGAAGGCGGGGGAAGAGATTGAGAACCCATTTGTGGAAAGAATGAGATTGCGGGGGATCAGCAGGGGTTCTGGAGGAATCTCAAAACTGAGAGGGAAGACCAGGAGAACCTTTAATCAGATAACGGTGGGAACGGTATGACTCTTCGCTGGCTGTTGAACGAGGGGACAGAGCACGTATAGGAATGTCCTGAGTGCAGGTGATGTCGGTTATTAACTCATCTCAACTCAACTCAACTTAATAGCAAATTTCCTGATAAACAACCTTCTCATCGCATTACGATTAGAAATTTGTTGAATAAGTTATAATGAATACTTCATTGAGCGTGCACACACACACATACACACCCAGAGAGAGAGAGAGAGAGAGAGAGAGAGAGAGAGAGAGAGAGAGAGAGAGAGAGAGAGAGAGAGAGAGAGAGAGAGAGAGAGAGAGAGAGAGAGGGGCATTCCCAGTGCCAGCCACAACATACCCAAAGTAACTTGATAGACATCACTGTCCACACTCGCATACAGTTCGCCTTTGGAGACTTTGGGAAAGATTTTGACTTTGATATAGTTGTCTCCCGTCCGGAAAGATGACAGAGGCAGAGACAGGGCACACTCAGACTTGTAGTAGACTGGAGTGTCGTTCCTGGGTGAGTTGCTGCAGCGAGTTTTATGTATGACCTCTTTGAAGAGTACCTGTTAGAGCAGGGAGGAAATTCATGTATGAAACTTTAGTAAACTAGGGAGTTGAAATGAGAGGCCAAATTATGACTTCTTTGCCGGCTCTATGCGGTGAAGGAATTCGAAACACAATTGTATTCGATTTGGAAGCAGACAGCATTATCTTGGTTTCCATACACTAGTATGAGTGCCAGTCGTTCAGAAAGCAATGGCAAACTACTGAACGTAAGGCTTGTCTATGAATCACAAACAGTAAAAAAAGTGCTACTTCATGTAAAGGATTTGCAACTAACTTCTTGGATGATTTTCTTTCTTTTTACATTGCGAGGTAGCCAGTCTCAGAGCAACCATTTTCAGGTAGGACAATCAGTGAAATGCATACAAGAGACGACATTGCAGTTGCAGATAAACTTCAAGTGAAAGAAGAAGAAAAGGATCGGGCACTTACGGAAGAAATTATTACTTTTTTTAACCCTACCACTGCGTTGGCAAACAAACACACTAGCCATATGGAACATGGCTTGATGCTGATTATGTCCATATTCCATAGTTCTGGGTTCAGATGGATGCAAATCTGGCTAATGGAAACCGCCTTTATAGGAGTGTTTTGGTTGACACCTATTCCTTAAGCAAGGCGCTATCATCATTTGGGGACAGCAGGTTCGATTCCTGGAGTGGTCACTTCAGCTTTCAATATCTATACGATATATTGTGTCTTCTAATCTCTACTTCTTTCCTCTACGTGTATGAGTGCCGAAAGACACATGTAATACTATATAAAAGGGACCAATTGCTATACTTTTTACAGCTCAGGGTGTGCACCGGAATTCGTGGCGAACATCATTACGCAAGGGTGCAGTCACTTGTGAAGCAACCAGGACTGCAAGAGCTGTGAAGAAAAGGCTGGGCAGAAAACCACTGCAGGAGATCCTCCTCCTGGAACGTCAAGCATTCTTTGCCCACATTGTCAAAGAGCATTTCGAGCCAAAATATGCCTTATCAGCCATCTTAGAACTCACGGCTCCACACTTTCAACCCCACTGGATGAAATGAATGGTCATCATAATTCTTGATATACAAACAACAACAGCCTCGCCTTATTATGTAGACCTCGTTTGGTGGCCCGGTGGCCATGGGGGATTATTATGACCCTTTCAAACGCCTTGTGGTGCATTGGTCATATAGAGTTAGACCCATATTTTGGCAGACCTATCTGCATTTGGTGGGTGATGTGGTCAGTATGAGTATAGACACCTGTAAAAGCTCCTCTGATGTTTCTCCACCTGGCAGAAGTAGAGGGGCTTGTGTGTTTCAGTGCCCCCCCCCCCCCCCCAGCCCCCGGAGCTGTGCTGACGGTACCTGTGAATTTATTTCTCATGATATTCCTTTCGTTTGTCAAGAATATAACGTCACTGGCAACTTGCCATCTTGACAGGTGATAGTTTGTTACATTGTGCTTCAAAAAGGCATAATAACTACAACCCATGGCCGTAGCGAATGTGACTGATCAGACCAATTCACTCTGCAAATGTTCGTCCACAATGGATACATGTGAACACATGGTCATTTCAACCATCATAAATCATCTTACGTTTCACACGCTCAGTGCGTGACCTATCTGCAATCATTTTCTCCTTTATGTTTATTCCGTTTCTGATTTTTGCCCCCCATGCGACTTGCTTCCAATGTGCATTATCAATGCCTGTATCAATCATGTCCCGCTTACACACATCTTTGTATCGTAGTAGAGTTGGAACCCGAGATCTCTTACTTGTAATTCCCCAAAAAAGATGTCCTTTGGTATTCTACCATTATCGGTACTCCTAATGTGTCCTATCCATCTGAGTCTACGAAGACTGTGCATGGAACAACCCGTCACACAACCTGATCTTTCCAATACTTCAGTATTTGTGATTTTGTCTTGCCCCTGAATACCAAGTATTCTTCGCAGACACTGCAAATGAAAGCTATTAAACGTTTCTCTTGGTGTGAGTAAGTTAACAAGGCTTCACTGCCATAAAGAAGTGTACTAAGGACACCGGCTTGATAGACAAGGACTTTTGTTTTGGCAGTAAGCTTCCTGTTCTCCCAGACCATTTTTGTTAACCTGTTCATTGTTGTTGCTGCCTTATCAGTCCTGATGTTATTTTCCTAATCTCGGAATAATTTGCTATGTACCTCTGATCTCTCCATAGCACAAAGCCGGGGCTTAATTGTGGAGACCATATGTAGCCCATGTAGCATGATCCATCTCTCGGCCTGCCTAGTTTACTCCAGAGGAAAGTTAACACCAATACATCCGGAACAAGACAAGCTGCCGGATAAGCAAAGCAATGCTCTAACTGTCCTCTTGTCGGAGCTTCGATCTGAGACCAATTTCCAATCAAGACATAGAGCCTGGTCTGCCATGCCATGTCATTTAGTCTTTAAATCAAAACAATGTTTTCCCGTAGTGAATTTGAATAACGAAGACACAAACAATAGATTGCACGATTTATTGCCTGGCATATTTCACTGCATCTCATCAGATACATACTGCAAATTCACACACTATAAAGTGAAATGACTAGATAAATCCTTCAAGCCGAAATATACACATGTTCGCACAGTAATGTCAGTTGTCTACCACGGTAATTTTAAACTGACTAACATGTCTTTCTGTTTGCATAAAACTGGCTTATGAAGATTGATCATTATGGCTTCTGCAAATTTTAACAAGCGACTGTTTTGTGTGATAAACAACACACGAAAGGCACAGTCTCAGAATTACAGTTTTAGTCTTTAGATTGCATTTCCACGCACCAGGATAAGGCTTGTATCCTCCCAGTTGCAGAAACCGTTGGCGCAGTGCGTGGTGTCAGATTTAGTGAACGAGCTCAACTGTCAGCGCTGACAGAAGTGCCGTCTGCTGTAATACTGTCGCTCAGTCATGCTTGACTAAGACCCGGCTCGAATTGGGCCACAACGTCCTTACAAACTGCAGAAATCGCTCAACATAAAATAAAGCAAAGTAATGAATCCTTCAGGTTGAATTGTTCAACACATATTTCCCCCGGTCCTTTATCTTTATTTTATAAAGTTTGGTTTATACATTTTATTTTATGCTGAGTGAGTTCTGCAATATGCGCCCGACAAGATGCAGTGAAATATGCCAGGCAATAAACTGTCAGTCTACTGACTGTGTCGGGGGTCGACATGGCTAAGACGTTGAACTGCTTCAACTTTCTCGTCCGACAGCGACGTAGTGGGATCATTCCACACGCCGGTCAGCTGGATTTAAATGTTGACGTCTCGTTTAGAAAGCAATTGCAAACTACTGAACGTAAAACTACATAATAGATAACAAACGGTCAATAAAGGTTGGATGTAACTTCATCGCCCGGTAAAGGACATGCATCTGTCAATTGCTTATGTCTTCATTATTCAAATTCACTACTGGAAAACATTGATTTAAATTTCTAAGTCAAAACTGTCGCATATCATTATCACATGATCAACCGCTATCACATGACCAACTGTGAAACCCTGACCTTGTCTGTGCTAATGTTGACTTGATAGTAAGCCTCAGGGTAGACCCCATCCGTGCTGCACACCATTGGTATCATGTAACTGCTGGTGTTAAATGGCGGGAACTCGCACTCCAAGTCCTTGGGTCTAGCTGAGAATGTATCTTCATAGTTAGCAACATTGATTAAACACCACAAGTAATGTTTTACACATCCGTTTGCACGAGTTGAGGCCTAATGGGTTTAGTTTAGTTTTAGTCGATGGATCAACATCACGGTACACGGGTGCAACCCATAAGTGCTCCGTTCTCCTCCTAACTCAAACCTGAGTCTAGAGAAACTCAGCTCAGTGCACGAACTCCGTAGCACCGACGAGGTTCCTGAAATACTTTGGTTAGATTTTTAACTCGAACTTATGCCCGGGTAGCGCCGTTAGGCTACTCCTTTTCGATTTCCAACAGCCAAGGGATTTTTTACGTGCGCAACAATACACACGGGCGTCCGATCTCACTACCCAGAGACCAGGGGAAATTATATTACTAGAAGTCCACGAGAAAAAATCCCGGTCATCACTAGGACTTGAACCCGGGACCTCCAGCACTCGAGGCGGATACCATACCTCGAGACCACGCAGCACCCTAGTGGGTGTGTGGTACCAGCCCCAGCAAGAATTATATACTAAAATAGCCCACTCTGTGCTTGGAGGAGCTGTGATTAAGAAGTGGCTAGACGCTCGTCTGCCGACCCTGTAGTAGTGGGTTCGAATCTGCATCGGGGAGAGAGGGGGAGGGGAAGGGGGTTTAAATTGTCATGGGCTGCCAGATCGACCCAGCTTAAAATGGATACCAGGAATAGTGACCACGCCAAGTGCCGTTTTATCTATAAAAATAGGCGCCTAGCACCAAGTCCAATATGTTATATGAAAGGATTCGTTACTTACTGACGTTTCCCTCTGCTCTAGACTGTATGAAAGAAAGAGCCGTTGCTTGGTTGGTTTGCTAGTTGGTTTGGGATGCAGAGGTGTTTCCAAGGCACCAGGGCCGGGTTACATACTGGCAAAGACCTATTGACGCGTCCTCGTCGAGCGTCCTGGGCAACAGGTCCTTTCGGGGTCCTGGCTAAAGTCAGTAGGATCGCCGATTCCTCCGAAGTCGGAGAGTGTCTGCCTGTACGGCGAGGAACCACCAGTCTGCACACCAATAAGCCAGACATGGGACAACGGATACTCACGCAAAACTCAGGTCCTGTATGACATCACACTGATGTTGGACAACAGGATGCCTTCATCCGACATACAGGACTTCGCGTTGGAGCTCAAGCCAACGAACACAAGCAAGCAAGCAAGCAAGCTAGTTGGTTTGATGGGTAGATGGTTGGTTTGCTAGTTGGTTTGATGGGTAGATGGTTGGTTTGCTAGTTGGTTTGATGGGTAGATGGTTGGTTTGCTAGTTGGTTTGATGGGTAGATGGTTGGTTTGCTAGTTGGTTTGATGGGTAGATGGTTGGTTTGCTACCTGGTTGTTCGGTTTGCTTGTTGGATGGTTGGTTTGCTAGCTGGCTGGTTGGTTGATTTTCTAACTGGTTGGTTGGTCTACTTTCTGAATTCTCCAATGAGTTTGGTTTAACATTTAGCAAAAACAAGACACATTTTATGTCACAAGGTGAACACGTGGTACCATCAATCTTTATTGACGACGCTGAACTTGAGATAGTAGACCATGTTACATATCAATGATCAGAGGTAAACAGTAAATTATCGATAGATCAGGAAATCAACATCAGGATTGGTAAGGCATTAACAGGTTCACAAAAAGAGTCTGGGTGAACAGGAAACCTACTGCCAAGACAAAAGTCCTGGTCTATCAAGCCGATGTCCTTAATATTATTCTTTATGGCAGTGAGAAACGTTTAAACAGCTTTAATATGCGGTGTCTGCGAAGAAAACACTGATCAGACCAGTTGTGCTGTTTGGCTCTGAAACCAGGAGTACAACTAAAGGAGACGAAGCCTTGTTACAAACCTTTGAGAACAAAATCTTAAGACGCATCTTTGGGCCCATTACGGATACACAAAGTGGAGAGTGGAAAAGAAGAAGCAAAAAGACATTTATGATCTGTTTAAGTCCCCGCTAATCACTGGTATCATGAAGACTAATAGGCTGCAATGGCTGGGGCATATAGAAAGAATGGAAGATAATGGGGAAACAAAACTCGCTTACACTCAAGAAATAAATGACCGTAGACCCCTAGGTAGACCAAGGAGACGGTGGAGAGATAATATACATGCAGATCTACAAGCACTTGGAATCAACGAATGGCAAGAGAAGGTCCACCAGAGAGACGAATGGAGACGGCTTGTATCTGCAGCAAATAACCTCAATGGCTCGGAATGCTGAAGAAGAAGAAGAAGAAGAAGAAGAAGAAGAAGAAGAAGAAGAAGAAGAAGAAGAAGAAGAAGAATGAAGAAGAAGAAGAAGAAGAAGAAGAAGAAGAAGAAGAAGAAGAAGAAGAAGAAGAAGAAGAAGAAGAAGAAGAAGAAGAAGAAGAAGAAGAAGAAGAAGAAGATTAAATGGCAAGACAAAATAACACATACTGAATTACAGGTAGGCTCCGGTTAACGTCTGGGTTACGTTCTTGAAAAAGGCGACTTTAAGTGAAACGGCGTATAACGAAACACTATTTTCCATAGAATTAAATGAAAAACAGTGTATTATGTAATGTTTATTTTGATGGTTGTTGATATTTATTGGCTACATAGAGGTGGGTTGGAGGGCGAGTGGCAGAGTTATTTGGACGTAGAGGCAGGCTTGGCCATGGGAATGTTATTCCAATGGGAATCTCATGGGAAAGGTCCCTTGGGATGGAATGGGATGGGATAGGCATAACTTACCATGGGATAGGATGGGTTGGGACGGAAAAATATGTCCCATGGACAAGCCTGCCAGGCTTGGCCATCGGAATGTTATTCCATGGGAAAGATCCCGTGGGGTGGGATGGGATGGGACAGGCATAAATTAACATGGGATGGGATAGGATGGGAAAAAAAAAACTATGTCCCATGGATAAGCCTGCGTAGAGGCATTACATTCTGCCTCTTCATCTGAGGATGAAACTGTAACCTCTTCCTGCCTCTTTTCCTGGCTCTTCTCTGAGTGAACAATAAAATGTGTCCAATGTCTGCAGCACTACCATTTTCCTCTTCTCTAGTTAAAGCTCATTGTAACAGTTGATGGCGCTTGTTACTGCCATCGACACTTTGGAGCTCCGTTCTCTGTTCGGATCATCCTCATTTATTATGTCCATTGCCACATCAATCAATTGAAAGAATTGTGACAAACGTTCAGCTGTCAACATTCGAGGTGTGGGGGTTGCAACAGGGTGCTCCTCTTCCTGCTGAGCTCTCTGCACGTCGAGTTGCATTAGGTCCTCATTAGACAACTCTTCTCCGTGTGATCCAAACAACTAATCAATGTCAGTTTTCTCCATCCCTCCAACGTCAGCTTTAGTGGCTAAGTTAGCGATCTGTCAAAATCACACAAGTCGTGCACACATTCTGGCCACAGTTTTCACCACACAACGTTCATGCACGCTGAAATTACCCCACTCCATGAATCCGCAATGGTATCAACGACGTTATGGCAGAACGTATAGCGGGGTCTCCCTGTATTTGAAATATGGGGTTGTGTCACGGTTTGTTCCATGCCCAGTCTTCGTAGACTTGAATAGGACACATTAGGAGAATGGATGATGGTAGAATACTAAAGGACATCTGTTTTGGTAAATTACAGATGGGTAAAAGATCTCGGGGTCGGCCTCTACTACGATATAAATATGTGTGTAAGCGGGACATAACATACAGGCATTGATATTGCACCTTGGGAACAAGTCACCGCTGATCGTGTTGCATGGAGGGCAACGATCAAAAGTGATCTAAAGACAAAGGAGAAAATAATTGCAGATATGTCATACACTGAGCGTGAGACGTAAGATGGTGCGTTATGGTGGAAATGACCATGTGTCCACATACATCTATTGTAGACGAACATTTACAACCTGGTCTGATCAGCCACATTCACTACCGCCATGGGTCGCAGTTATTATGCCTTTTTTGGAGCACTTTATAACAAACTATCGTCTGTCAAAACGGCCAGGTGCCAGTTTAGTGGTTGATTTGCTGGCTAGTTAGCTGGTTTACTAGCTGGCTGCTTGGTTTGTTGGCTGGTTGGTTGGAGAGCCACTGGAAGCCTTTGTGGTCTTGCTCCCGAACCCAGTATGCTGAAGTATCATCTCCATGGCGACTCCCTAGAGCCGCGCCCGAGACGATGAAGCAAAACATGGCCGCATGTACTGTACATCTGCATGTACATCTGTATGTAATGTGTTTCAACAAATAACTCAGAATTCATGTACATATGTACGTATGTGTTGCAATAAATAACCCAGAACTCATGTACAACTGTATGTAAATATTACAATAAACAACCCATAACTCCTGTACATCTGTACGTCAGTGTGTCAATAAGAAACCATAACTCGCGTACATATGTATGTCAGTATACCAATAAACAACCCAGAACTCGCGTACATCTGTATGTCAGTGTGTCAATAAGTAACCCAGAACTGGCGTACATCTGTATGTCAGTGTGTTAATAAGTAACCCAGAACCCATCTACATTTGTATGTAAGTGTATCAATAAGTAACCCAGAACTCGTGTACATCGGTAGGTCAGTGTGTCATTAAGTAACCCAGAACTCGTGTACATATGCACTTTTGTGTGTCAATAAGTAACCCAGAACTCGTGTACATCGGTATGTCAGTGTGTCATTAAATAACCCAGAACTTGTGTACATATGCACGTTAGTGTGCCAATAAGTAACCCAGAACTCGTGTACATCGGTATGTCAGTGTGTCAATAAGTAACCCAGAACTCGTGTACATATGCACGTTAGTGTGTCAATAAGTAACCCAGAACTCACCATAAACCTGTAGCGGGTTACACACGGGTCTATCTTCACACCGCCACTGCGTCTCGGCATTGAAAGGGTCCGTCCTGGACACTTTGCCTATGGTTAGAATGACTTCATTGTTGATAACTACAGCTTTAAACCCAGGTAATGTGTCACATTTGCCGATGGAGCAGGTTGCTACCCACGAAACTGTCTTGTTTATGATCGCTGTCCAGTTGAGATGGAAAGGGGACCGAACTGCAGTCTCGTTGAAAGAACACGATATATTGTGTGCGGTCCCTTCCTCCGCTGGCCGACAGTTGTCGGCAACTGAAAATAAGGAAAATAATTTGTATAAAACATTGCATTGGCTTTCAGCTATCAAGTGGCATCATATGAAGCGATCTGGCAAGTTCTGTCGCAACTGTTCTTGGCCTCTGTGGCTAAGGGGATAGTAAAACGCGCAGTTTATAAATCAGTGTCAACGTTTCGAAATCAGCCTTTTTAGAAGCAGACCGCTTTGCGTTAATTTTATGATTTGAGACGTTGGTCGCTCAGAAAACAATGACAAACTATACTGAACTAACATCTTATATATAAATAAGGATCGTCTGTCTGTCTGTATTTATGTCTGTCTGTCTGTCTGTATGTCCTTTATGTGTTCGCGAACGGCCCATCCGATTGAGATGAAATTTTCTACACGACTTTCTTTCATTCCAGAGCTGTCAACTGTGATATTTTGTTAGTGTGAAATCGCCTGCTTACTCAGTATTATTTCATTTTTCATTTTTCATCATAATTTCATATATTTCAGGGGACCTAACTCCGTAAAAGTTATTTCAAGGGGCATAACTTTTCTGTATAACTTATAGTCATATTGTGGCATCGTTTTCAAAGATTTATAAACTCTGTGTCCATAGTTATGTACCGGCATATGAGTTATAATAAATAATGATACAAACTGTAAGGCATTTTCAAAGTTTTCATAAAAATAATGCACAATGCATAACATTGTAACTCATCTTTATTTGCTTAAGAAGTTACTGTAGTCATGCAGGTGATTAGCAAGCGTTTTCATTAAAAATAATGGATGGTGTGTGGAAGGACATTCTTTTAAGTTACTTTTTTTGTTGTATGAATTTAATGAGAACTTATATGACTACTTATATGAATTAAATGAGATGCTCCCCACCAGGGACTGGGCGAAGCCGGACAGGGTCAGGCAGACAGATAGACAGACAGACAGACAGATAGTCGGGAACGGGAACTTATATGACTACTTATATGAATTAAATGAGATGCTCCACACCAGGAGCTGGGCAATGCCGGGCCGGGTCAGACAGACAGACAGACAGACAGACAGACAGACAGACAGACAGACAGACAGACAGACAGTCGGTAACGGGAACGAGAACTTATATCACTACTTATATGAATTAAATGAGATGCTCCCCACCAGTGACTGGGCGAAGCCGGGCAGGGTCAGCTAGTTGTCTAATAAATCACAAACAGTCAATAAATGATGGGGTGGATTTCAACGTCCTGTATAGGACAGGTAATTAACTTTTATAGTTATAGTTACGCATTAGCATTCAGATTAAAGTTTACATACGACGAGGCCAGTGTTAGTATGGAAGGACGCCTTTTCCGAGCCACACAGCGCATTCGGATAAGGTCAGTTGAGCTGAGTTGCTTTGAGCTAAGAACCGACATCACTCTATTCTGGACATTCCCACACGCGCTCCGTCCCCTAGTTCAACAGCCAGCGAAATGTCATACTGCTAATGGTTCCAACTGCCATCAGATTGAAAGTTCACCTGGTCTCCCCTCTCAGTTTTGAGATTCGCCCAGAACCGCTGACGACCCCCGCCATATCATTTTCTCCACATACGGGTTCTCAGTCTGTTCCACTGTTTTCTCCACCTGGTCCCACAGATGCCAGACAACCTCTTCCTTGTCCATAGGGGAACCTACCACCGAGAGGTGCATTCCCGCCAGCCTATCAGCCTGTTCATCCCCCCCCCCCCGCACTTCCGCATGACCAGAGCAGAAAATCCATACAACTCTCACAATCCGTGACCTCTGAAGCGAAGCAAGCCATTCTACAGGAAACATTCTTTTCTCCGCCTTACTAAGCATTCTCCGTGAGTCCGTAATGAATACAATGTGTGTTGCAGCGGTCTCCTCCAACCATCGGAAAGGTGCTGTTACCGCTTCCACCTCCATTCTCATGCTGGATAAGATAAGTAAAAGTAGAGGACCTCTCACCGCGTCTAGAGGTATATTAGGGCAAATGGTGCTAGTCCCTCATTTGTATAGACTATAGACTAATCAGTACTCAAAGGGTGATGGGGTCAATATCATGCGGGTCGCCCTTGTCTCACGGGATATGTTCTGGTACCCATTAATGAAAGGGGGGAAATCTCTACATCAGTGGTTCTCAACCGGTGGGGAATTCCCCCCCCCCCCCGAGGGGGGGGGGATTTTAGGGGTTCCAAGGGCGGGGGGGGGGGGGTGTTAAGATTATTTCAAGATCGGCGTTGTTAATACAAGAACCGATTACTTGATATTGTTTTTCCCTCCATACTTTACGGTTCTGTACTTCTCGCCCTTCTGAAATTCGTTTTATAACCTAAGTAGACCAACATCACGTTTTATGTAGACGTCTCGACTTGTTCTAGTATGTGATATTAAATTAAGCCTCCAATTTTACATATACTATATGGGGGAGGAGTGGGGGATTTATAGGGCGGAAATACGAAAAGGGGGGGGGGATGACATTCTGAACATATGGTGAAGGGGTGCATGGGCCAAAAAAGGTTGAGAACCACTGCTCTACATCAATCTCACTCCGATACAGCAAGCCGATTTCACGGGCCTTATAGCTTGAATGTCATTGCTTCGGACGTAAAAGTTCAAACTCAGTCTTCAAGACGTTTCACTGACAAGTCAACTAACCATCCAATTAACTAATGAACCAACCAAGCAGCCAGCCAGCCAGCCAGCCAGCCAGCCAGCCAGCCAGCCAGCCAGCAAGCCAGCCAGCCAGCCAGCCAGCCAGCCAGCCAGCCAGCCAGCCAGTCAGCCAACCAACTGAACATTCAATTACAACTAACTAACCAATAAACTAACTATTCAATAAACCAACCAACCAGTTAACCAACTATCCAGTCAACAAACCAATCAACAAACCAAGCAACTAACAAATCAACAAGCCAACCAACCATCCAAACATCAAACCAATCATTCAACCAACCAACCATTCAACCAACCAACCAACCAACCAACCAACCAACCAACCAACTAACCAACCAACCAACCAATCAGACACCTAAACAACCACCAAAATAATCAATTAACTAGCAAACCAACCAACCAATTAACAACCCATCCAACTAACCAACCAACCAACCTACCAAACAACCATCCATCCAACTACACTGATGTGTTCTCACTGTTTGTTTCAATTGTACTTCCTCATACACAGCTCAAATAAGGCGTGTATCAAGTAACATATTTGTCAAGTGTCATAGCGTGATCTGAAGTGCTCTAGGATGTAAATCTCTCAACGGTTTCCAAGTGTTACTTCATGTTAACGAGGATGCTTCTAGCCTCTGTTTTGGAGAATCACTACACCAATACAGTTACCTTCCCGTCCCTACAGGTCCTATTGTCAAAATAATTACATATTCATTTATGGTTGTCTGATTTCGTCATTAAACTTTCTAAAATTATCCACAGTCCTGTTCATCTCTGCGTATGATGTGAACCATGTGGTTCTTGCATGTATGTGTGATGTAACTGTTTCTTTATACTCCGCCCAGAACACCATTTGAATTTAAACACAGAAGCCACAAACAATATGTTGCACGATTTATTGCCTGGTATATTTCGCTGCATCTCGTCAGGTGCATACTGTCTTCGTTGATTCATTGAGTTCAAAGCCCCTGTTTTGACTCACCATTCTAACTATCAACGTTGATTCATTCAGTTGAAAGTCCTTGTTTTAGCCCAAGATTCTAGCTATCGATGTTGATTCATTCATTTGAACGTCCTTGTTTTAGCCCAATATTCTAGCTATAGATGTAGATTCATTCATTTAAACTTCCCTGTTTTAGCCCAACATTCTAACTATCGATGTTGATTCATTCAGTTGAAAGCTCTTATTTTGGCCCAACAGTCTAATGTTTTTTATAATGTAGACGGGATCCATTGACTAACCCTCTGATATGGTGACAGTACCGGATCTTTCCTTGCCGAACACTACAGTTCTCCACAATAACTGACACTTGTCTATTATCTATAAATCACAATCATTGAATGTCAGAAAGACAGCACTGAAATGTTAGAGAGAACCTCTTCCGCGCTATGCTAGTGTACCAAGGAGCATCAATGGACAAATTAGGAAGAACTTAAAGACAACGGAGATATATGTTTCTAATCTTTGATTCTAGATTAATTAACAACGATTGTCCGAAAAGAAGAAGCGGGAAGGGGGGGGGGGGGGGGGGGGGGGGGGGGGAGAGAGAGAGAGAGAGAGAGAGAGAGAGAGAGAGAGAGAGAGAGAGAGAGAGAGAGAGAGAGAGAGAGAGAGAGAGAGAGAGAGAGAGAGAAACAGAAGCAGCAGCAGCAGAAAATGAAAAGAAGTAGGTGTCAAAGATAGGCCTATAAGCGATATTTTTTGTGACAAAGGAGAATGTAAATATACACGTTCCGCGTTATTTCATGTGATGTAATTTTCAAGGAGATAATTACATCCTGCTTTGTCACTCATGTAATCATATTTACGTATCTTCAACACGCCCATTGTCTGTTAGCCGTAGTTGGCGCCATGAATATTCATCATCATCATTACCATAACCTTCAACAACGTCATCATTAGATAAGTCAGTCAGACTGCTGGTGGCGAAGACGGCCGAAGTAGTTATAAATGTAGGATTCGGTTCTTATTTGCCGGAGCCTCCGGCAATTGACCTTGACCTCGGTTGATTTTCACTCCTCCTCGGTCATGTAGTTGGGTGGGGTAAGGGGTGGTATCTAGGTCATATCTAAGGGCGATAATTCTAAGATTTTATGTTTCTAAGGGCAGATAACTATTGAGTGGGTGTATAAAAATTTTAATTAATTATTAAAAAATAAAATAAAATAAATAAAAATAAAAATAAATAACGACGGGGTGGGGGGGGTGGCGAGAGGGTGGGCGCGTGGGGTGACGCTAGGATTTGGGTTTAAACACTATCATCACAGGGTTACAATGAAACCTTAAAAAGTACAGATGGCGATATTATTGATATTAGCGGGTTAGCTTAGTGAAAAATTTGTTGGAAGGGGGGGGTAGCGGCATTGGGGATTTGTAGAGGTCGTAGTGGCCATACACTATCATCAACAGGTTACAAATGAAAACCCTTAAAAGTAAAAATGGCCCCATAAATTGATTTCAGCGGATATAGCTTAGTGAAATTCGTTGGTAAAGGGGGGGGAGTGATTATTATGGTCTGTAAGGGTCACCGTGGCGTTTTTACAAACATCAACGGGTTCAAATGAAAACCTTTAAAAAATAAAGATGGCCGATAAAATTTTTTTTTTTGAAATTTTTTTAGGGGGGGTATAG
>JACEFZ010002697.1:0-20627 GCA_014155875.1 Cepaea nemoralis
AAAAGGTAGCTTTCGATACACTTAACAATTTCGATTGGAGCAGCATATCCTTATAAGGTATTGAGGTATATACATACACTTAACAATTCATGCCGTAATGGCCTTGCTGGACCGCTTTGAAGGAGAAAACTTAGAATGAGCGTGGGGGAAAATGAGACGTAATTTTTGAGACGAATGTAGCCAATATCTTAGACTGCCAAAGTAGCTAACGTAAGAGGCTAGGGGAAGTAGAACATTATAAGCAACTATAGGAAAGAGACAAATTGTGTTCTTTGGTCATATAATGGAGAATATTGTGATAGCTGGAAATAAAAGTGATTGAAAAGGCAGGGGTAGCTCGAGAGAGGTTAGTTAATTAGTTAGTTAGTCGCAGTTCCAACTTCACAGCAACGGGTCGTCCCCATTATGCTCCGTTCCTGTGCCAGTGAATATCACATAAAACGCTCCCCACTGCCCAATGTGAAAAGTGGAAAAGACAGGAGTCTTGACAAACAACAGCCCGCACAGATACACTGTGCATAATGTCGCCGCCAGAATGTCAACACAATAGTCCCCCACAAAACACCCAGTTCATTTCTAATGGAATCGGTAGTCATTTTCCCATCTGGATGTTTCCTAGATGTTCACCCACACAGTCCACGAAATCGATGGCAGTGGCAGTCAACCAGAAGCCCAGTAGCCACGCATTTCTGCATAAGGCAAAAACTGGTCAACTCTGGGACATAGCCATCTGCCATCGCTCCGAACATGCAGTCACGTTCCAAAAAACCTCGGGCAGATTCAAAAGCATTTCACACGAAACTCACAGCTCACAGTGTCGCGCCACGCACTCACTCAGTAGCAGGGCGACGGAACCATCAAGCCTCCTTAGTCGCCTCTTACGACATGCGTGGTAGGCTGCAGTGTTGCTATTCTTTGCTTCCCTTATGGGCCCCGGCAACACACGGGAGTCGAGAGAGATTATGACTGATGGGCTCTGACGATTACGTCGGGGAATATCGTCTATAGAATTTATCGACAACACCAAGGACCGAGCCATGAACACATACACCATTTGGCAAAGCACATGATGATGATGATGATGATGATGATGATGATGATGATGATGATGATGATGATGATGATGATGATGATGATCGACCGTCTGAAGCACAGACTGAGTTACAATAGTGACATTATGTGTGGAGTTCTAGAAGAGAGTCACCGAAGAGGTGCGCTGAACACATCTACCTCCATTCTCATACCGGATGTAATATTTAGATATAGACCACTTTGTTCACTTGTGTTCAAACGGCGAGCTAATCTCATCTCATCTCATCATGAGATGAGATATTGTATCTTGCGGTGACGAGGTGGACATGCTAATGATGACTCATATTTTAACTATTTCATTCTTGTGATATATTTCTTGTATTAATAATCCTATGTTTGTGAAAATCATTTACAAATGTTGCCTGTTAAATGTTTACCGCCTAATATTGTTTATCGCTATGATTTATCCTTTATTAGGCCTATTTATGCTGATTTATCCTGTTTATGCCGTACTGGTTTTGTTTTGTGTTGTTGATGTGCGTACCTATAGCGGATGTTAACATGAAAAGATGTTTATATTCTCCAACCATATCCATCAACAAGAAACATGACAATCAATCATTCATATGCCGTCTCCACAATGAAGTTTGGCTGCAATGAATCTCCAACACTGTCTGTCTTTCACCTTGATTGTATATTCTGTCAGATTGATGTTCATCCATCTCTTGATGTTTTCTCCACATGGATCGTTGCCTACCTCTTGCTTGCTTACCTTCAACCTTACCCTCCAGTATGTTTTATAAGAGTGTTATATCTGTTAACGAGGCCGAGATATTTACTTGCGTGTTTTAAATTTCTTTCATCAACTCTAGAACCGCTGTATTTGATAGTTTTTGTTTCAATGAAATGTGAAATATACATATGCATATCCACATCCACACCACCTCTATTCGACTTTCTAATTGTTTGTTATTGCAGTCTGACAAATAACTGGTTAAGACAGAATGAAATTCTTAAAAGAATCCATCACATTAAATTAAACATGTCAATAGTGTTTTTCTATTGACATCAAAACATAGTAAACAAGACCACAGAAAAAGACACAGCTAAAGAGAATACATCAAATAAATATTAACCTGATATTCCCTGCTGAAACGTCCCGTCAAGAGGTGAAATAATATTTCTAATTAGATAGCAATGTAGATAAAAGATGAGGGGACAGATAAAAATATCAAAATAAGAATACAAAAAATAAGAAGAAAGAAGAGCTTTCATAGCACTGGGAAATGTGTGGAGGTCAAAAGAAATTAAACCTAGCAGCACCCTTATAATAATCCATTCTAACATACGTTCAAACAACTGCGCGGATAAGAGACATAGAGAACGATGAAAGTAATGACTAATACACTAAAACATTCATATCTGGTGGCTATTTATTAGAAGACCTAAAATAGTATGACATAACCACTAATGCGAAGGACATGGAGACAACTATATTTCAACAAATAATGAATTGAGGAAAAGTCGCATTGGAAAGAACACATTGATAAAATTGGTAAACTAAACAGTCTTTCTCTGAGAAATCTAGGGCAAACGAAACAGAGGGAGTCCCAAACACATGAAGACAGAGATGTGGATAACACGGATGGAGCTCATCTTTACTCTCCACATCCACACGGGTTGTTTGTCCTCCGCCTTTGATAGCAGTCTCCGATTGTAAGGATGAGTATCCGGCTCTCCCCGGGCGCAGGGTTGCCCACTTATATCGTGGATACCCGATCCCATGAACTGTATTTGCCGCACGATTGTGCATTATTACCTATCCTCTATAACCAGACCTAACCAGGTCTAAGTCAGGTCTTAGATAAGACTAAGTTACCGTATGACAGTAGACGGTAATACGTGCTTTCTGTTAGCGCTGAATGTTGTTACTAAATCCGACACCCAACATTGTGCCAATGGCTTCGGTTGAAAGAGCGCAATTAGGAGGGTACAAGCCTTACCCTAGTGCGAAGAAATACAATTCTTTAAAAGTCCGTCGAAATAGAGGCTGACAATCAGATGAAATTACCATCATAAGTTATATAAGAGCTTCAGAGACTGCCTCTATCAACATGGGTATTCCACTGAAGGGTCAATGGAATAGGTCATTTAGTGTGTGTGTGAGTGTGTGTGTGTGTGTGTGTGTGTGAGTGTGTGCGTGAGTGTGTGTGTGTGTGTGAGTGTGTGCGTGAGTGTGTGTGTGTGTGTGTGTGTGTGAGTGTGTGTGTGAGTGTGTGCGTGTGTGAATGTCTGCGCGCGCGCGTGTGTGTGAAGGTCGAATTATGTGAATGTAAAAACACATGTCACGAATCTATGCGTCTGTGAGATGATAGGGACATCGCATTTGTATGTCTGATTGCACTGAGGAATAGATGGCTAATCTTGTCCTGTGTTGGCGGACGACTAAAGCAGTATTTGAACTCTCGTTCAATCGCTCTCATGACATCATCATCTGTGTTATCGACTACACTAACGCGATTGCCCTCGTGAGTGTAGAGCACGGACAATATTTTAATACTTCCAATGTACATGTATTTAGTATGTTTGTGAGGGCTGGTCTGGTTCGCAAGATTAGTTCTAGCGTTCGTTGTCTCGGATGGCTGTGTGAGGTGCATCAAAATGGGATCTTCCCAGCCAACGCAAGTTAGCGAGGCAGGCGTTTCGAGAATGTAACCGCATCGTGCAGCCAGGGTCGTGGTTTGAGCTGGCAAAAGAGCAAATTTGTACGACCATTCGACAAAGTCTCGATAAGCGCCCACTCTCTCTCGATGAGTAGTGGGCCTGCAGTCAGTAAACTGGTATAGCTTTTCGGTCAGTCCTGCCGGTGTAGCTTGAAGCTCGTCGGTAGGCGTCCAGTGGTTTTGCATGTATAACCTTGTACCGGGAGGGCGCGCTTTTGCGATGCTACTCTTGGCTTGCGTGTGCGTGAACGTCTGTTCTGTCAGTGGCCAGATGCATTGCGAGCTGATGAGGCTCAGCCGTAAATCGGGAGATTTGTTCGCAACTTAGACGAGCAATATCTTCTGTGGGCAGTTTCTCGCTAGCCGCATGTGTATGTGGTCTGTTCTGGCGGTCAGTCCGTTTCGGCGATGGATGTCTGGTTGATCCTATCAGTAGTCATACCCTCGTCGCTACGCTTGTCTTAACACTGAAAATTAAAGGAATTGACGGAAGGGCCGTTTGCACGAGGCTCTCGAGAGCCAATATATGCAGGGATAACTGGCCGTGGCAGCCTAACGTCCACTGCATCTGTGTCTGTCTCCAGTCGTCTTGCCATGCTCGCCACTGGAACCAGATGGACGCAGACGAGAGAGCGAGGTCGATGGAGTTGCGCGACCACTACCTCGCTTTAATCCAAACTAAAGCGCAAGTCATTCGTTTTTCATCAAATCAAAGATGCAATGTATGAATGGTCCTCATCACTCGTGATGGACGAACATCCACATTTAGTAAGTTTAACACTTTGTTAGCATGTTTGTTATTCACAATTTTCTGCCTGGCCCCCTATTGCCGCTGATTTTAAACTTATGCTTGATTAATTTGAAGATCTTCATTTGTCCTGAATCATCTTTCCTCACTCGCGTCCATGTGTCATGACGACTTGATTGTATTGCGCCTCGACCTCAGTATCAATCATTCATTCTTTCACCGTTTACAATGCTTCTGCGCTGTTACCTGTTAAATGTTCTGGCACAGGAACGGAGCAATATGGGGACAACCCGTTGCCGTGAAGACTAACATGTTCTATTTTCTCCAAAGTATGTCAACAATGAGCAAATTAGGAGGAGATTGGAAGCAACAAAGATGTAGTTCCTTAGACGAATGTTGCGAATTCCTTGGACTGCCAACGTAACTAACGACTAATGCCTTAAAGAGGCTGGCGAAACTAGAACATTATATACATCAATACGAAAGAGACAAACAGCTTTTTTTGGTCATGTGATGAGAAGAGAGGCGCTGGAGAACATCGTGACAACTGGAAAGATAGAGGGGAAGAGAGGCAGAGACCACGAGAAATGATGCTGGATGGATTGCGACGGTGGCATGGAGGAATATCAATGACAGAGTTGATCCAGAAAACCAAGGACAGAGATCTGTGGAGAGTCATGAACGCCTACGCCAGTCGGCACGGCGTTTGATGATGATATGTCAACAATACATATCTGCTATTTATTTATTTTTTTAACTTTTAAAATCACCTATTTAATTTGTAAGCGGTTTCTGTTGTCTTTTGTTACATGCGCGCTGCATTTGGTTGGCCCAATGCTACATCTAGACAGCAGGTGTGGCGCAGTGGTTAGCACTCTTGCCTGCTGGCCTGGCCCATTGAGGCGGGGATTTATTTAAGATTGATATGGCTTCCAGATTTACCTGGTCTAAAAAGGATACTAGGACACGATCTGGAAAATAAAAGCCATCCATCCATCCATCATGTGCCATGCCCATAAGCGTGGGCGGTCATGATTTGCCATCTCACTCGATCACCAGAGTCGTGGATCAGCTCCGTGTATATATCTTGACCATGCCACGTTACCAAGCTATCTAGGTATTTACTTCTCGGTCTTCTCCTTGGTCTCTTCCGCGGTGAGCGTAATATTAACCACATCACCATCGAGTGCCGATTGGTCTGTGCAAATTTTGGGCTAGCACAATGTATTCATTACGCGTTGTTCTGGACTTAACTGACATAAGGATTAGTACATACTGTAGTCTCACATGTATGCTGACACATCACACCGCTTATTCTTGTATCGTTAAACTTGTTTCTCTCTTGCTCTTAAGTGTTGCTTAACGTAATTGTCGCAATGTCCATTATGTTAATGTACTCTTTGGTTTTTCTTATTTATTGTCACACTTTTCTCCGTGCACCCAATGACTATTCACAACTGATTAATTTTGAGTGTATTCTACCAGCTTCCACTGAGATAGAGACAGATAAACAGCCTCTTATCCCGCTGTCTAAACGGACAGGACTGACTGATCAAACGTGATTACAAGCAACCGTTGTTCCACACGAGCAACTACCATATTTCCAAACTGTCTTCGTATCCACCTGTTTTATAACTTAAATGTGAAGATGGGGTCTATCAAAGGATTGCGAATCCGGGGGGGATCTCACGGCGTCTAGTACATCATTCTCCTAAATTGGGTTTCTTCTTCTTCTGCGTTCATCCGGATTTTTTTTTTCCGGACGTAACTGCGTTGTGCCTGTTTACAGCAGAGCTGCGGTCTTGCGCCGTTAGGCCGACACATCCGACTTCTGCGGGCATTTGTTGACCGGGTTAACCTTCTCAGATAAATTGGGTTTAAGTTTTATGATTCGGTTTTGGGTCTGCATATCTGGGTTACATTTTGGGTTGGGGGAGGGGGAGGGTGGTTGGTTTAAGGTGTGGGTTTAATTTTCGGGTTAAAGCTTCGGGTTTAGGATTTGGGTTTAAGTTTTGTGTTTACGTTTTGGATTGGAGTTTCCTTTTTAAGTTTGGAGATTCAGTTTTGGGTTGGAGTTTTCATTTTAAGTTTGGAGTTTAAGTTTTGGGTTGGAGTGTATGTTTACGTTTTGGTTTGGAGTTTACGGTTTACGTTTTCGGTTGGAGTTTATGGTTAACGTTTTGGGTTGGACCTGCCAGCAAGGGTGCATACCCCCACCCCCACCCCCACCCCACACACACAATACATACACACACACAATACACACACACACACACACACAGATTCCATGTGTTCATTATGCACTTTTATCGTCTCTGTGTCTGACACTTCTTCATCATGTTAGAAGTAAAACACGTTATGAAACAGCACATATTCCATATCTATATCTATAAAACAAAGTGTATGTATGTAAATATGTAAATATGTATGTCCTTTATTTGTTCGCGAACGGCCCATCCGATTGAGATGAAATTTTCTACACACCTTCCTTTCATTCCAGAGCTGTCAACTGTCATAGTTTTTTTTCTTCTTCCTCCTCCTCCCTCCTCCCCCTCCCAAAATACGTACATAAATATATGATGATGATGATGAAAGAATCCCCGAACCAAAAACGCTAGGGAAAGGGAAGAAAATGACGTGACTACACAGAATCGTCACACGGCAATCATCATCATCAAGTGCCGTGCCGGCTGGCGTAGGCGTTCATGGCTCTCCGTAGATCTCAGTCTTTGGTTTTTGGATCAACTCTGCTGCTGATATTCCTCCATGCCACGGCAATATCAATAACAATTCATCTTTTTATGTGTAAGGAAGTTATCTACAGTCGTGTAGAAGGGAAGAACTAGACGAGTATGAATTCGGAATGGCGAACTCTCTCCTCCTCTCTTCTCCTCCCTCCTTCTCCCTCTACCTCCTCCCTCCACCCTTCTCCTCTTCCTCCTCCCTCTCATCCCTCTCCCTCCTCCCTCCTCTTTCTCCCTCTTCCTTCTCCCTCTTCCTCTCCCCTCCTCCTCCATCCTCCTCCCTCCTACTCCCTCCGCCTCCTCCCTCATCTTCCCTCCTCCTCCCTCTCCCTCCTCATCCCTCCTCCTCCTAATGCATCCCTCCTCCTCCTCCTGCCTCCTTCTCCCTCATCATCCTCCCTCCTATTTCTCCCTTCTTCTCCCTCTTCCCTCTTCCTCCTCCTACCTCCTCCCTCCTCCTCCCACTACCTCCTCCTCCTCCCTCCACCCTCCTCCTCCCTTCTCCTCCTCTTCCTCCTCCCTTTCCTTCCTCCTCCTCCTCACTCTACCTCCTCCTCCCCCTACCTCTTTCCTCCTCCCTCCTCCTCCTCTTCCACCTCCCTTTCCTTCCTCCCCTCCTCATTCTCCCTCCTTCCTCTCCCTCCTTCCTCCTCCTCCTTCCTTCTTCTCCCTCTGCCTCCTCCCTCCTCCTCTCCCCTCCTCCTCCCTCCTCCTCCTTCTCCCTCCTTCTCCCTTCTCCTCCTCCTCTCCCCTCCTCCTCCTACCCTCTTCCTCTTCCCCTCCTCCCTCTCCCTCCTCGATCCTCCTCCTCCCTCTTCCTCCTCCTCCCTCTTCCTCCTCCTTCCTCTTCCTCCTCCTTCCTCCTCCTCCCTCTTCCTCCCTCTCCCTCCTCCATCCTCCTCCCTCTTCCTCCTCCTTCTTCCTCCTCCTTCCTTCTCCTCCCTCCTCCTCCCTCTTCCTCCTCCTCCTACCTCCTCTCTCCTCCTCCCTCCTCCCTTTTCCTCCTCCTCCTCCTCCCTCTACCTCCTCCCTCCTCCTCTCCACTCTTCCTCCTACCCTCGTTCCTCTTCCACTCCCCCTCCTCCCTATCCCTCCTCCTCCCTTCACATTCCTCCTCCTCCCTCTTCCTCCTCCTCCCTCCTTTTCCCTCCTCCTCCTTCGTCCTCCCTCCTCCTCCTCCTCCCTCCTCCCCCTGCTCCTTCCTCCTCCTCCCTCTCCTCCTCCTCCTCCCTCCTCCTCCCTCTACCTCCTCCCTCCTCCTCCCTTCACAATTCCTCCTCCTCCTCCTCCCTCCTCCTCCCTTCACATTCCTCCTCCTCCCTCTTCCTCCTCCTCCCTCCTCCTCATCCCTCCTCCTCCCTTCTCCTCCTCCCTCCTCCTCCCTCTACCTCCTCCCCCTTCACATTCCCTCCTCCTCCCTCTTCCTCTTCCTCCCTCCTCCTCCTCATCCCTCCTTCTCCCTCCTCCTCCATCTCCTCCTTCCTCCTCCCTCCTCCCCTCCGCCTGCCTCCTCCTCCCTCTCCTCCTCCTCACTCCTCCTCCTCCCTCTACCTCCTCCCTCCTCCTCCCTTCACATTCCTCCTCCTCCTCCCTCCTCCTCATCCCTCCTCCTCCCTCCTCCTCCTCTCTCCTCCTCCCTCCTCCTCCTCCCTCCTCCTCACCACTCCTCCTCCCTCCTCCTCCTTCTTCCTCCCTCCTCCTCACTCCTCCCCCTCCTCCTTCCTCCTCCTCCTCTCCGCCTCCTCCTCCTCCTCCTCCCTCCTCCTCCCTCTACCTCCTCCTCCTCCCTCCTCCTCCCTCTACCTCCTCCCCCTCCTCCCTTCACATTCCTCCTCCTTCCTCTTCCTCCTGCTCCCTCCTCCTCCTCTCTCCGCCTCCCTCCTCCTCCTCCTCTCTCTACCTCCTCCCTCCTCCTCCCTTCACATTCGCGTCCTCCCTCCTCCTCCTCCCCTCCTCCTCTTCCCTCCTCCTCCTCCCCTCCTTCTCCTCCTTCTCCCTCTTCCTCCTCCCTCTTCCTTCTCCCTCCGCCTCCTCCCTCCTCCTACTCTCTCCTCCTCCTCCCTCCTCCTCCCTCTCCCTCCTCCTCCCTCTCCTCCTCCTGCTCCCTTCTCCTCCTGCGTTCTCCTCCTCCCTCCTTCTCCCTCCTCCTCCCTCTTCCTCCTCCCTCCTCCTCGCCTCCTCCTCCACCCTACTCCTCCCTCCTCCTCCTAATCCCTCCTCCTCCCTCCTATTCCTCCCTACTCCTCCTGTCTCCTCCCTCCTCCTCCCTCCTCTTCCCTCCTCCACCTCCCTCTTCCTCCTCCCTCCTACATTTACCCAAGACAGACAGACAGTCAGACAGATAGTCGGGAACGGGATCTTATATGACTACTTATATAATTTAAATGAGATGCTCTCCACCATGGGCTGGGCCGGGTCAGACAGACAGACAGACAGACAGATAGATAGATAGACAAACAGACAGACAGACAGACAGACAGACAGACAGACAGGCAGGCAGGCAGACAGACAGACAGACAGACAGACAGACAGACAGACAGACAGACAGACAGACAGTCGGAACGGGAACTTATATGACTACTTATATGAATTAAAATGAGATGCTCCCCACCAGGAGTTGGGCGATGCCGGGCCGGGTCAGACAGACAGACAGATAGATAGTCGGAACGGGAACTTATATGACTACTTATATGAATTAAATGAGATGCTCCCTATCAGAGTCTGGGCGAAGACGGGCCGGGTCAGACAGACAGACAGACAGACAGACAGACAGACAGATAGACAGACAGACAGACAGACAGACAGACAGACAGACAGATAGTCGGTAACGGGAACGAGAACTTATATGACTACTTATATGAATTAAATGAGATGCTCCCCACCAGAGTCTGGGCGAAGCCGGGCCGGGTCAGCTAGTTATAAAATAAACAGTACGCATTACATATTAGAAAATAAACAACGCAAATGCTCTTCATATTCACAAGCTAGTCATTGAATGTCAAATAAATAACCGTAAACAAATCTAAACCTGGCATATCAATTTAGTTAATCTACATGGCCCAGGGACATTGCATAATTCTAACTAGATCAAGTACAGGTTAGGGAAATGCAGCAAACAACATTGAATAGAAAGTACCAGAGGCTTTCGATATGTGTTTACATCTACATTTATTAACACTAGAATGACGTCATCAAAATCGTGAACTTTGTTTTGCAGACTGAATTCAGCCTCAACGTTTACTGGCTGCTCGTGATTTACTAGGCAATTTTACATTCAGTAGTTTGCCATTGCTTTCTGAAGGAAAAGTCAACATTAACGCCCAACTGACAGGTGTGTGAAATGAACCCGCTGGGGACACACATTGTTGAGCTCTTACCACAGTGACATGTTGAATACATATTTCGTAACCTGTTAATTTTGTTTAAAGAATTTGAAGACGGGTTAGATAGATGATGCACACATAGAAACGCGCAAACACCGTGAGAGACAGATCCAATGACTGACAGTTAGGCATGTATGTATTAAAACTGACGGATAGACAGAGAGACAGATCCATTGACTGACAGATAGGCATGTATGTATTCAAACTGACGGATAGATAGACAAAGAGACCTACAGACAGGCAGGTCGAGAAGCAAATTGACAGGTACAGATAAATACAGACGGGTAGGTAGGCAAGGTGGGTGGGCATTCGGACAGGTGGACATGTCTTGGGACACACACACACACACACACACACACATACACACACACACGCACACACACACACACGGTGAGAGACAGACAGATCCACTGACTGAACGAACGAACGAACCAACTGTATTTTCAAAGGGTTGAGAACTGGACACGCAGGCCCGCCTGACATACTGCCCTTCTTGTCTCTTTCCTCTCATACGTTATTTCATTCATACATCACTTATGAAGCTAATCTTTGACAACAAGGAATTATTATTATTATTATTATTATTATTATTATTATTATTATTATTATTATTATTATTATTTAGGGGGCATTTAGTATGTACTGAGATAGTGTTCAAACAGGTTGCGACTGTGTGTGTAGTGATTAGTGGTGTCTTTGATGTCTTGTGGAAGATTGTTCCATAACTGAGCTGCAGAGTACCTTAAGCTTGTTTTATATCAGTCTGTCCTTGACAGGTAGGCAGTAATGTATTCAAACTGACGGTTAGACAGACAGAGAGACCTACAGGCAGGTAGGTAGGGAAGCAAATAGACAGGCACAGATAAACACAGACAGGTAGGTAGGCAAGGCGGTGGACATTCGGACGGGCGGACATGTCTTGGGGAAGTAAAGGCCTGTACTGACCACACAAGCCATCGAGTGCAGATCGATCTATCAAATATTGGTCTAGTCGCAAAATTTCCAGTGCGCCTAAGCCATGTAAATATGTTTTTTTTTTTTTACTGACTGACTGCTTTTAAAAACATTGCCTGGCCATGTGTGTAACGAATGACGTCATCTGACAGTTGTACAACCTGGACGTCTGTCTTCTTCGTCAACAAAACAATGAATAATTGTAGAGCAGAGGCGTGTGTAGGGTTGATGTCATCCAGTGCGGTAGGTCGTACTAGTGCGACCATATGGAGACGACACAGTGTGACGATGTCACTTCATTACACACACGTTTACATTGATACCACACACACGCACACGCGCACACCACACACACACACACAGGGGACACAGAGAGAGAGAGAGAGAGAGAGAGAGAGAGAGAGAGAGAGAGAGAGAGAGAGAGAGAGTAAATGACTAAATGACTATGACACGCATTAAGGCGCATTCAACATATGGTTCAAGATTAATATTTAGTATAGACAAATCGGCGCTGGTCGGGTGATGTCTTTATCATCGCCTTTACTTCACAAGGCATATCCTGGTACCCATTTTATTTTGGGTTGACCTGTGGTCGAGATAAATTTTAAACATTCGCCATGATGCGGATTCGAACCTATGACCACAGCGCCGGCACAGGCTGGTGTCTCATTTTTGCAGGCTTTGTATTACTGATGGTACTTCCTCTTATAAAGGTTCTGGTTCTCTCTTCTCTGCACGTATATTATCTGGGATCTTTAAGGTATCTTCGTACAACTCTCCACCAGAACTCTCCTTGCATCTGTGTAATGTATCTTTAATTTCTGTTAAAGTATTGCAATTTCTATCATTTATCACACGGAACGATGGGCAGAAGTCTTAGGTTAATGTTCTGATTTCATTGAATATGATCTATAGCCTTAGCCATACAAACCAGAACAACTATAAGACACTGAAGATCGGATGGAATCTGTCTGGAGGAAGCAAAGCTGGAACCCATGCATGCCAAAGTCAGGCACGACGGTCTTGAGGTGTATGACTAGGTGTGATACACTGCTCTCAATAGAGGGACAAAGAAGACACTGGATACATGAGGAAATGCTTGATAATAGTCCTACTTCCAGGAACTGTTGGACAAATTGTACTCGCAACAAAACCACAACAAAGATAGATGTTCCTGTTGTTTACACGTCAGTAATTTGAGCTGTCATTTCTGTCGCAATGTGTCATGTTCGTTGCTTCCACATGACAGTCTCTGATTAATATCAGGCAAGCAAAAATGACAGGACTTCCGGTCCCCAACAAGGCGGATGGGCATTTGAACCATTAGGCCTCTGGAGTGTTCATGCTTCTGGTTACGGTTTGCAGTCGCATTTTCCTCATGTCGGACTGGTAGTGCATGGGTCTGTCGCCCTGCTACTGAGTTCAGTGCGTGGCGCGACAGTGTGAGCTGTGGATTTCGTTTGGAATGTTTTTACATCTGTCCGCGGTTGTTGTAGCGTGAACTGCATGTTCGGAACGATGGCGGTCGGCCTGTCGCTTGGAATTGACTGGATTGCCATTTCGGTTCACAAGTGCATTTTATCGGAGACTCCTAGGTGTCGTCGCTGGAGCTACGGTGTTCGTGCTTTGTGCGATGCTTTTAGCCGAAAGGGACAGAGCCATATGGGATAAATCCCGGGGCAATGAAGTCGATCCTCTCGACTTTTAATGCAATAATGGTAACTGCTGGTTTTATAGTTACTGCCACTTCCATCGACGATGAACTGTAGTTCCCGTGGAGGATTTTTGTGTTGGCATTCTGTCGGCGGCATTATGCAGTGTACCTGTGCCGTTTGCTGGCTTGTCGAGACTCCTGTCTATTACACTTTTCACATTGTGCAGTGAGGATCATTTCGTGTGGTATTCACTGGCACAGGAACGGAGCACAGGGACGACCCGTTGCCGTGAAGTTGGAACCGCGACTAACTAATTAACTAACTGAATAAGGCTCAATTTTTTTCCATTGCAAATGAAGACAGTATATTCTATTAGGAGTACTCATTAAAAACTGTCTTGTCTTCTCCCATTACACTTTTGATTTTTCTCATGCAGTTTTTCTATGTTAGACTATTTAATTATATCACCGTTTCCCCGGGAAGGTTAACCCGGTCAACAAATGCCCGCGAAGTCGGATGTGTCGGCCTAACGGCGCAAGAACGCAGCTCTGCTGTAAACAGGCACAACGCAATCACATCCGAAAAAAAAAAACTCCGGATGAACGAAGAAGAAGATATCACCGTTTGTTTTAATTTTCTTCTTTCTTTAGTTAGCCTGAATGTTTCTTCTGTAATACAGCCCTGCTTCATGTACCTTTTATTTTATCGGTATTGTGTTTATAGCTTATGAGATGACACCGTCTCTCACTTACGTGGCGAAATCCATCAGGTGTCGTGACTACTTGTACTTCCATCAACATTTCGAATTTTTTATATTTTTTTATTTCAATATTACATTTAGGTTGTATATAACTTACTTCGAACCGTATTGGTAATGCCCCTTTTTGAATTGTATCAGTTTTATCTTGACATCTGCCACAAGTAATTTTTGATCTGTATTTGCAGTTTCCCAGAGGTGTCTTTATGGATGTTATGCATGTCCTCCATCTTTGTTGTGTTACAATGTAATCAGTTTGGTTCCTGCAGTTACCATCTGGTGAGGTCAAAATGCTGAATCTTCTTGGATGTTGACTGAACACGGTGATTGTATATGAAAGATTAATGTCTGTGCTACTGTAAAATTCCCGAATTAAAAGTGTTGTTGCTGTTGTTGTTGTTGTTGTTGTTGTTGCTAAATGCAATTGTTGATGTTCAGACTTGTATAGATGTGATCTATCTTTTCTTTATATTAGGTCAGATAGAGAAAAGTCAATCACTACTGGATTGTACCCAAGAATAGATAAAGAAACTTTGTTTGGTAAAATGAAACTGACCCCGCTCTGTCCTCCCTTTTTTTTAAAACCTGCATAAATAGACACGACCTTTGTTTGTGTGGCTAAGTGAATTTGTTCCGCCCATCTGTGTTTAACACTTCCCAGTCCATCAATGGTATTTCTTATCATGTTTATGGGTAGAAGATACTGACATGTCGAAACATCGCTTTGTGTTTGCATTGGTTTATATTGCAAGATAATTTAATATATCCTTGTTTGCACTTTCTTATGGAAGTTGTATTGTGCTTTGTTTCTCTGTAAACTTCGTCTGTTGATATTCAACTCTATCTGACACTAAGGCATACAACGCAAAAAGAAGAAGAATGCAAAGATATTCAGTCCTGTTCACAAGTGATTTTGTTTTTGTTTACTACTGCGGCTAAAACATCCGATCTGCTGTATGTTTGTCTGTGTATGTACATTGCATAAACACAGTCTCAAGTTTCATTCCAGAGATGCGACGGATATGTAATACTTGTTATGTATAATACAGATATCTTCATAACATTTGACATCAGATTATTATGTACAATACATACATCTTCATAACATTTCATATCAGATTATTATGTACATGTATTATGTACAAACAAATCGCTTCCGGTTTCAAGATGGCGACGGACGGTCGTGTTGTTTTGTGCTCGTTAACTTTTTCGCGTAAGGGATGGATTTATTCATTTCTTGCGTGTAATTGGTGTGCCAGGATGTAAAACCAGGAGTTTCTACTCAAGATCTGCGCGGGTGCTACGGAGTTCGTGCATCGAGCGAAGCCATCCTTGAGTGAATTTTCAGCAGCGTGTGTGGTTCTCAATCAAAAGTCTGTGTTTACGTTTTTTCAACATGGCGGAACAACGTGTGTTTTCCGAAGGATCAGCAGTCAACATACCGAAGCGGCGGGGTAACCGCGCAGGGAAAAAGAAGCCAGGTAAGCGCGGTGGCTTGAGACGTTTTAGACTCAAGTGTCACCGTCTAGGACTCAGGAACATCCGTATTCTATATTGGAACTGTGCCAGTGTAAAACAACGGGGCTCTATTTTAGAAACCCTAGTTTACAGGAACGACATTGTAGCACTCCAGGAGACGAGACTGGGCGATCAGCTACTCCGAATTGCCGGCTTCAAATGTTTCTATAACAGACGACATCTGGGAACGGCGATTCTCGTTCGCGACAGCATGGTGGCGTCAGAGCTAGACATGTCCAGTTGGAACAGTGACGATATACAAATACAGGCGTTGAGAGTTCATTCCAGTATACCATTCGTATTGGTTAATGTTTATGCCCGCAATGCGAGTGTGGACGCCCAGAAGTGGCAGTGCTTAAGTGGCATATTAGGCCACGAGAGAAATGTTATTTTCTGTGGTGACTTCAACGCTAAAGGCAGATCATGGGGAAACACTTCCTCCAATACACAAGGGGAGGAGCTCGAGACTGCACTGGAAACCATCGACCTGGTTTGTATCAACAGTGGCTGTGTCACCAGGACAGCAAGCCGTCCTGGCGATGAGGACAGTGCTATTGATCTGGCGCTAGTTTCACCTTCACTCACTACAGTGTGTAGATGGGGTGTCCTAGGACACCATGGCAGCGACCACCACCCATGCAGCATATTGGTGGAGAAAGGCAGAACCAGGCAGCACAAGCTAAAGGTAAAGACGTTCCAGTATGACAGTACAGGGCAAGATGTGGTGAGTAAAATAAGACGTGACAAGCGCAGAACGTTTCAGGGCAGGAAGAAAAGGAAAAAAAGCTGGGAGCAGCCACCGTGGTGGAGTTTCGAGGTGGAGAAGGCTTGGGTGGATAAGCGTAGTGCTGTAAGGAGATGGCAAAATGCCAAGAAGAACAGAGCTGGTCATCCTAGTTCCTGCTTGCACTTAGAAAGAGAGATGCACACAAAAGTAAGCTATTTCAAAAAACTGGTCACGGTGGTTAAAAGCGAAAAATGGGCAGAGGTGTGTCAAAGAGTAAGCACAGACAAGTCACTGAAATTGTTCTGGCGACTACATAAAAGCATGAGTGGTGTAGTCAAGAATAAGAGCATTTCTGACTTCCAAGGTGCTGACCTCATCTGGCAGAGGACTGACGAGGACAAGGGCAAAGCCCTCTTTGAACGCTACCTTGAGCAGAGCAACCAGACAGACATGGGAGGCCGGAATCTGGCCAAGGAGGTCACCTCAGACAGATGCAAGGCCCAGGACACTTCGGATGAAGACACAGTGACAGTGAAAGAAATCAAGGCTGTGCTTCGACGATCAAAAAACAGTGCTCCAGGTCCTGATGGCATAAGATACGACGACATAAATAGGTGTACCGACAATGAGCTAGAGAAACTAGCAGACATGTACAACAACAGTATAGGGAGTGCTAGCATCAAGGAGGAATGGTTACACAGCTATCTGATTCCCTTGCCGAAGCCTGACAAAGACCACAAGAAAATTCAGGGATATCGAATTATAACCATGCAGAATACAATAGGCAAGCTGCTGGAGAAGGTAATTGCCAGGAAAATATCAAGCCAACTAGAGAGGCAAGGTGTTTTCCCACCTACCCTGGGTGGGTACCGTCCAAAAAGAGAAACCTGGACCAATGCAGCAGTCTTTGCCCACGATGTCTATGAAGGTTTCCACTCAGGCACTGAAACCGTTGCTGCAGCGATTGATCTTGAGGACGCATACAACAGAGTACCACTGGATTTTTTAATGTTTCAGCTTCTTGAACTAAACGTAAGTCCATTCCTCCTTAGTTGGATCGCTGCAGCTCTCTTCCAACGGAAAGTAGTTTTTAGATGTGGCAGTTGGACTTCGGAACCAACAACAATATATCCTGGCCTACCACAGGGATCACCATTATCTCCGGTACTGTTCAACGCCTACACAGTGAGAATCACCAGTGAGCAGATCACTGGACCTGGCAGGACATTGTCATATGCCGATGATGTTTTAGTGTATCGTCAGGGTAAGGATAGAGAGGAGGTTGCTGTGGAACTACAAACCGAACTCAATCGCATAAGTACTTGGTGTGATGAAGCTGGGGCAATGGTCAACCCAACTAAGGCAACAGTGACCTGGTTCTCGTTGAATAATCATATTGTCAACAATCCAACACCAACTGTAATGCTGTGTTCAGAGACGGTGGAAAGAACGCAGGCAATGAATTACCTGGGGATACGGTTTGATCGAAGCCTTGCTTATAATGTGCACATAGACCAGGTGATAACAAAGGCCAAGCGGGGTTTGGCAGCGATGCGGGTGATGGCGGCAGTAAACTGTGAGCAGCGCCATCTATGTCTTCTGTACGAGGGGCTGGTCATGTCTGTTTTGGAGTATGCAATGGCAATCCTGACTGTCAGCCATAAGCAGATAGAAAGGATGGAAAGGATACAGAATGAAGCTATGCGCATTATTCTTGGATGTACAAGAGATACAGCATGCAGGGCGATGCGCTACCTTCTTGATTTTCCAACCATTGAAGAGAGAATGCAAGTTTGCAGGGCACGTGCCTACCTCAGAATTAACGCAAACACACAGCATCCACTGCATAGTGAAATTAGGAAGGTGAAGGGCAGCAGGTTAAAAAGAGGACGGTCGTGGATGGGTCAAGCCGAGGACATTCTTCAACAGGTGTGTTCACTTGAGGACTTAGAACCTGGCGAGGAGTGGGTGCAAGTGCCAACAGACTTCTGCACATCCTTTTCAGTTTGCATCCAACTAGATAGAAAATGCAGACAAGAAAATCCGGCTGCTGTTGAGGCTGAAGTACAAGCGTTGATTTTCGAGAATTCGCTAGACAGTGACGCGGTCATCTACACAGATGGGTCGGTCGTCCGACATGTGAGAAGCTCATGGGCCTTTACAGCTCGGGCCGGAGGGAGAATTGTGAAGGAGGACTCTGGTGCTTTCACTGAAACCACAAGTAGCCTGACCATGGAAGTCATGGCAGTAAGTAAAGCAATAACATGGCTCGAGACACAGACATTCACTAGGGCTTGTTTCCTTAGCGACTCAATGAACATGATCAAGAGGATAGAGGAGGGGTCGATTCGAAGAGAATGGTTGCTGCCTCTGAAGCGGTCTCGGCTGGCAAAGATTAGTTTCATCTTCGTGCCAGGGCATGCGGGAGTACAAGGAAATGAGCGGGCTGACAAGCTCGCAGGTGAGGCTACTGTTGAGGGCGGACGCGCCATGGACCAGGCTGACATTCTGAATGCTCTACGAGAAGTGAGACTTTTGCAAGAACCAAGTGATGACTGTGAATCTACAACAATGGCCAGACTGCGAGAGCAGCAAATTAAAAGAGGGGTGGCCAAACAAGAACACTACGCAGGAAGCCAAAGAAGATTGATAAACCAACACAGAACTGGCGTCGTTAGCCGCTACACGCTGCGGGATTTGCTGAGGAGGGGATCCGAGCACTTATGGACTGAATGGTCCGATGTGCAACGAGGATGATCTGTCGACTAACTAACTAACTAACTAACTATTATGTACAATACATATATCTTCACATGACACCCTACAACCGTGATGTACAATACAGATATCTCCATATGCCACTCTACATCCATGGTGTACAATACAGATATCTCCATATGCCACTCTACAACTGTGATGTACAATACAGATATCTCCATATGCCACTCTACAACGGTGATGTACAATACAGATATCTCCATATGCCACTCTACAACTGTGATGTACAATACAGATATCTCCATATGGCACTCTACATCCATGGTGTACAATACAGATATCTCCATATGCCACTCTACAACTGTGATGTACAATACAGATATCTCCATATGCCACTCTACAACGGTGATGTACAATACAGATATCTCCATATGGCACTCTACATCCATGGTGTACAATACAGATATCTCCATATGCCACTCTACAACCGTGATGTACAGTACAGATATCTCCATATGCCACTCTACAACCGTGATGTACAATACAGATATCTCCATATGGCACTCTACATCCATGGTGTACAATACAGATATCTCCATATGCCACTCTACAACTGTGATGTACAATACAGATATCTCCATATGCCACTCTACAACGGTGATGTACAATACAGATATCTCCATATGCCACTCTACAACTGTGATGTACAATACAGATATCTCCATATGGCACTCTACATCCCTGGTGTACAATACAGATATCTACATATGCCACTCTACAACTGTGATGTACAATACAGATATCTCCATATGCCACTCTACAACGGTGATGTACAATACAGATATCTCCATATGGCACTCTACATCCATGGTGTACAATACAGATATCTCCATATGCCACTCTACAACGGTGATGTACAATACAGATATCTCCATGTATCACTCTACACCCATGGTTTACTATACGAGTAGATTTAAACAAAAACAACAACAACCAAATATATCACACAGTATGTAAAAAGTTCTTCGTCATCATTCATCAAGTTCCATCTCCGTAAAGAAGGCCGACTGTAGTTTGTCTTCATCACCATCGGTCCTACTTCTGAAAGGTGCAATATATTAGGCTTCTCCCAGTCCATTTTTTAATGCTGTCTACTCACATGTAAGTTGTCTTCCTCTTGTTTGCTTCCCCTCCACTCTCCCCCCTCCTTCCCTCGTCCGTCATCCCATCCCCATCCCGAGCACAACTTTTAAAGAAGAGCTGCCTTTATATGCCCAAAGTATGATTAAAGAAAAGAGGTTATTCATTGCCAGTACGCACATATATACACAGTTTTGTAGGACTGTTCATTAAATGCAAGCACGTAAAAGACTGTTCTGTTCAATTGTTCATTCACTACACGTTTCATTACCCATTCCTTGTGTGTATGTTTAAATTACTCCACTGTTCATGAGCTCGAACTTTTCTCCCTAGTATGCATGCTCTTATATTCTTCTCTAGTATTCATGGTCTTAAACTCGTCTTTAGTATTCATGATACTCTTATACGTGTCTTTAGTATGCATGATCTCATACTATTGTCTAGTATTCATGATCTTAGACTCTTCTCTAGATCATGGTCTTTAAACTCGTCTTTAGTATTCATGCTACTCTATATCCGTATACTTTT
>JACEFZ010002698.1:0-20690 GCA_014155875.1 Cepaea nemoralis
CTTTCACTTACAGCTTCGTAAATGAAGTGGTCAACTTAAGGAAACTCTTTATAAAACTGTCGTAGGGGTTTACGGCACTGTGGATCATAAGAGGCAGGACTGGTTTGCGGCAAACAGCCAGACTCTGCAGCCCTTGATTAACAAGAAGAAGATAGCTCTCTTAAGAAACAAGGAAAGATCAACGCGTAACACTCTGAGTGAGCTAAAGCAAGTTAGGAAGGATGTGCAAAAGGCAATGTTTTATTGGAAGAGTTGAGTAGAGATGAGTTAGCCAAGAACCGACATCACAATACTCGGGTCATTCCCATATATTCATATTTGCTCCGTCCTCATCTTCAACAATATTCATATTTTATTCAAAGAATCAACAAAAACATATTACGACGTTTACTGAAGGTGACACAGCATCAATGGATGTGCCAGGAATGTTATTATGTCCATTAAGGTGAAGGATATTAGACGGGTACAGAAGTGGGCTAAAGGCACAGCGCCAGGCCCGCATATGATGTGGTACACCCATATGAGTAACTTGAATGACGGGAACTTGGAGGGGATGGCTCTTTGTTTCAACCTAAGCAACAATACGGAGGAAAAACCTCACGATTGGCTGCATAGCTACCTGGTCACACTCCCAAAGTCAGGTAAAGATCACTCCAGACTTAATGGATATCGAATCATAACCCTGCAAAACACGTATGGGGAAGTGCTCGATAAGAGAGAAAGTAGCACGCAGTCTCCAGCAACATTTGGAAAGTCTGCTTCCCAAAGGACTCGGGAGTTACCGGCCTGGGAATGACACCTGGGTCAATGCTGTAACTTTTGAATTTGATGTCTACGAGAGCTTCAAAGATAAACAAGGGACAATGGCGGTAGCTCTTAACCTGGAGGATGCGTATAACAGGATCAGGTATGATCGGTTGATACACACACTGTTGGACATGGATGTCTGCCCTAGTCTTGTCAGATGGGTTGCAGCGGTCCTCTATGAGCGTGAGGTTGCACTGCGCATGTGTTCCTTGACTTCTGACCCCTGTAATATTGCACCTGGGTTTCCACAGGGATCTGCCATGTCACCAGTGCTAATTAATGTCTACACCAACAAAATAGCAGCTATTGAGACACCAGGTGTGGGTAGAACCTTGACACTTGCAGACAGGGCCAGTCTGGCGGAAGACTTACAGGTGGTAGTAAACAGGGTGGTAGAGTGGTGCAGGGACGCAGGGGTCGTTATACACCCAGACAAGGCATCGGTTGTGTGGTACTCCCTGGATAACCGGATCGTCAAGGCAGATGTCCCAGGTATTATGTTGAATGGATGTCCTCTTAGTAGAGAGAGTAAATTGAACTACTTGGGTATCACTTTTGACAGATGTTTGTCTTCTAAGGATCATGTGGAGGCTTTGGTGGTGAAGGTTCGTAGGGGACTTAATGCATTGATTGCGATGGCAACAACCAGGGTAGAGCAGAGGATGCTGTACAAGCTCTTTCAGCAGTTAATAATTTCTGTCTTTGAGTATGGTTTGGAGCTGCTGACAATATCAAAGAGCCTTCTTGAAAGTTTGGAGCGCATACAGAATGCTGCCATGCGGGTTAACTTGGGGTGCACAAAGTACAATCCAATTATATGCATGAGGCATATCCTGGCGCTACCAACAATGACGGATAGGCATAGGCTGCTTCATGCCAACTGGTGCCTAATTGTTGCTGCATATAGGGATCACCTCTTGCATGAAGCCATGGATATGGTAAAGGGTCATAGACTAAGATGAGGCAGATCCTGGATGGCGCAGGCAGAAATATCTATACGTCAGGTGTGGATCTGGAGACCATCATTCGTGTAACAGAGTGGGTTGAAATTCCGGAAGACATGACAGATTGGCACAATGTAAAAGTAACACTTGGTCATAAGTGCAGAGAATGGGCAGCGGGCCGCACTGAGTTTGAAGTGCAACAAATGATCCAGAGTAATACACATCAAGATGACATAGTCATCTACACCGATGGGTCAGTGGTCAGAAACAGACGTAGTGGTTGGAGTTTTATTGCAAAAGCTAATGAAGGAGTCTTGAAAAAGGAGAGTATGGCATATGAAACTACGGCCTCCAGCATGACAATGGAGGTGGAGGCAGTAACCGCGGCATCCCGTTGGTTATACGAGACTACTGCAACACACGTTGTATTCATTACAGATTCAAGGACTATACTTAGTAAGGTGGCGAAAGGAATGTTTCGTGTAGAATGGCTATCGTCGCTTCAGAGGTCACAGATTGTGAGAGTTGTTTGGATATTTTACCCTGGCCATGCGGGGGTGTGGCGGCTGATAGGCTGGCAGGGAATGCACCTCTTCGTGGTAGATTGCCTATGGACAAGGGGGAGGTAGTCATGCGTTTGTGAGACCAGGTGGAGAATGCGGGTGAACAGATTGAGAACCCGTATGTGGAAAGAATGAGATTGCGGGGGATCGGTAGGGATTCTGGAAGAATCTCAAAACTGAGAGGGAAGACGAGGAAAACATTAAATCAAATAGCGGTGGGAAAGATTAGTAGAATGACTATTCGCTGGCTGTTGAATGAGGGACGGAGCACGTATGGCAATGTCCTGAGTGCAGTGATGTCGGTTTTTAACTCAACTCAACTCAACTCGGAAAATCAAGAACTAAGAAGTAGTATTCTGGACATTTATTTTCATATAGAATATTCTTGATTATGACGATGCTGATTGTAATTTATAGTGGTAACATCGAAGGGACAAGCGTAACATAGGGATAACTAATGTGACTGAACGTCTCAACGGCAGGGGAAATACGCCCGGAGTCATGACCCGGACAGGCGAGGTTCTAGAGAGTGTCAAGAATGTAATGGGCCGAAACATTTTGAGAATGGGGTATGCTCTGACGATCAGAAGGCCCCCCCCCCCCACCTGTCGTGTTTGCTCCGCGTCTGAGTTTGTACGATTAACGCGTGGCTAGTCCACCCGGCATTCAAGGAGAGACGGAATGACAGTAGTAAAACTGGCCCCACCGGTGGGCTCTACCATTGGGGCCGACAGCGGACCGGGTTGATAACCCCTAACGCTGTATAAACCTCATCATCAACAAATATGGAAACACAACTTAATGAAAGATTCCCCCAGGATCCTGCGAAAGCGGGAGAGCATGAAAGATTCATTGGCAACCACACGGCGACGACCCGGACCGGCCAAGTGACCACGAGTTTAGACCAACGACCTCTGGGCTACCCATGCGTGTGTGGTAGAAGCTTCGACTCCTTCCAGGGAATGAGGATTCACGCTGGACGTAAGAAGTGCGAAAGTGTGTTGCATGAAGAAAGACAACGCTGCCTGAAAGGGACGATGGGATGCAATGGGATATCGGCGAGGGAGAACCCCACACCTCTGAGAAGACTCAAGTTGAGGTCACCTGTGACGCACTCGAGTAACCTTCCGAAAGTCCCAGGGTGAAGATCAAGTTGCCTATTGCCACCAGGAAGGAAGAGTGGGCGCTATTAGACGATACGTTATCCCGTGCCTTAGAAGAAGAGCTCAGGCACAAATCCCTTGAAGAGAAATTGACACAGTTCGGAGAGATTGTCTACCTCCACTCGCTGATTCAGTTTGGTAACAGCGAGAGGAGGCAAGCAGCTATGCCGCAGGAGACCCGGCGGCAGAAACTGCTGGAGGAGGTGATGCAACAGACGAATACGGCTAGGAAACGTTGGAAGAAAGTTAGAAGAGCATGAGAAAGAGGGATTGCGCCAGTTGTGGCAACATCTGAAAGCCTGACACAATGCCCTTTCCCGAGCCGAAAAGTTCTGCAGAAACAGGATGGAAACCCGAAAGGAACATGAAAGCTTCTTCCGGGAACCATACAAGTGTGGACGGGACTTGTTCGAGCAGCCGCGATCCAGCATACTCGATGTCAGCAAAGAAGAGTTGGAGAACCACCTCGTAACGACTTACTCCGATGCGCAACAGAACGTCCCACTCGGAGAGATAGAAGTGCTCAAACGCTGGGAAGAACCAACGGTGGAGTTCAATGCCAGGCCTCCGATGTGGAGCGAGGTGGTTGCGGTAGTGAAGAAAGGTAAAGGCAAGTCGGCATCAAGGCCCAACGGTGAGCCTTACACATTCTATAAAAGATGGCCGAAGGTCCTTACAAAACTACACCGGATACTGAAGTCCGCGTCGAAGCAAAAGCACGTCAGCACGGAGTGGAAGGCCGCCAACGGAATCTACATTCCCAAAAGAGCAGAACTCTGCTGGTATTGCCCAGTTCATACCAATCTCTCTTCTGAACGTTGAGGGGAAAATATTCTTCTCGATCGTGGCTAGTCGAATCACAAAGTACTTGATGGGGAACAAGTACATTGAGACAGCGGTTCAAAAGGGTGGGGAGGGGAGCTACCTGGGGTCCCCGGTTGTCTCGAACACAGTACCATGATCTGGGATGCTATCCAAAGAGTGAAGGCGAAGAAGAAGGAGCTCCGCGTGATATGGTTGGACCTATCCAACGCGTATGGGTCAGTGCCCCACCAATTGTTGTGGCATGCACTCAAGGCTTATCATGTGCCCGAGAACATAGCGGAAATGCTTGTGTTCGGGCTTCTCACTTCGGTTCTCGACCAAAACCTTCACGACCAGATGGATAATTCTGCACGTGGGCATTGCCATGGGATGTACGATTTCGCCGATACTATTTGTCATGGCGATGCAGGTCATATTGGATGCGGCATCCGGCTACGCACACGGTCTGAAACTCAGCGAAGGGGCGAACACTCCTTCTCCACCACTGAAGGCCTTCGTGGACGATACGACAATCCTGACACCGAAGGAGAGTGATGCTCGCAGCATTCTCCTCAGACTGGACGATCTGATTCGCTAGTGCAGGATGAGCTTCAAGCCTAAGAAATCGAGAATCCTGTCGATCATGAAGGTCGATGAAGAACACTTTCCTCTTTTTAACCTGCTACCCTTCACCTCCATAATTACACTATGCAGTGGATGTTGTTTGTTTGCGTTACCTCTGAGGTAGGCACGTGCTCTGCAAATTTGTATTCTGTCTTCAATGGTTGGAAAATCAATGAAGGTAGCGCATCGCCCTGCATGCTGTATTTCTTGGACATCCAAAGATAATGCGCATAGCTTGGTTTTGTATCCTTTCCATCCTTTCTATATGCTTACGGCTGAGAGTCAGGATCGCCATCGCATACTCAAAAACAGACATGACTGGCCCCTCGTATAGAAGACAAAAATGGCGCTGCTCACAGTTTGCTGCCGCCATCACCCGCATCGCAGCCAAACCCCGCTTGGCCTTTGTTATCACCTGGTCTATCTAGGTCACATTCCTCTTTCGATAGAATGTCGAGAGGATTGAGAGAATCGACTTCATTGCACCCGGTTTACCTCAGTATGGCTTGGGTCTCTTTCCGCACGGCGGCCTGCCGAAAGCATCGCACAAAGCACGAGAGTCTCCGAGTCTTAGACAAAAATGCACTCGACTTTTAAGACCTTTTCGATAGGATGTGCTGTGACCTAATTAATAGTTAAACATAGCTGCCCATTTATATTAAATAAATGTCATGTGAAATGTTCGTCGTTAGTGAAAGAACAATTCATGAAAATGTACTCACATTGTCTTGATGCATCCATTGCATTGCGACAGCTTTCTTTTGTTGATTATATATCATGCATTAATGTAAGTAAATAAGTTTGTAACTGCTGCATAAATTAAGCAGTCTCTTTCGCTAATGATTGATTTCTATTTCTGCTAAATAATTACACTGTTCTGTTCTGTATCTAAAAGTGAGCAATTAATAATTAAATACTAACTGTTAAAACAATCACAACTTATTTCACAGTAATGTAATTAAATTTAAATAATTATGTACTGCTGCGCTGCTTAGAAAAAAGTTATCTTTACACTACTTACAGGTTAGTAGTTATAAATGTGCAATTCGGTTCTCATTTGGAGGAGCCTCCTCAAATGACCTTGACCTCGGCTGATTTTCACTCCTCCTCGGTCATGTAGTTGGGTGGGTATGTAGGGGTGATATCTAGGTCATATCTAAGGGCGATAATTCTAAGATTTTATGTTTCTAAGGGCAGATAACTATTGAGTGGGTGTATAAAAATTTTAATTAATTATTTAAAAAATAAAATAAAATAAATACAAATAAATAACGACGGGGCGCGGGGTGGTGGCGAGGGGGTGGGCGCGTGGGGTGAGGCTAGGCGGTTCGGGTTTAAACACTATCAGGTATATAATAATTTTTATTAAATCATGTATAAACAATACAATGCATATTAAATAAGTAGCGGCATAGTGGAAAATTCTGGAATGTAGTACCGGGAGTTATACGTCGGCAAGTGTGGGAAAATCTCTGGCGGGTGTGACGGTGGTCGGTTCATAACAGACGTGGAGGGGGTGCATACGGAAAAGTCATTTAGTAACGGGTTGTAAAAACGTGGGTGAGTGGTGTGTTAAAATATTTTGAACTGTTAGCGCATTGGTGGTGTACATTAGTACGAATAGAAGGAATAGGTGCTGTGGGGATAGTAGTGGGTATGGGTTAGTGAAATTAGTTAATAAGGGTGGTTATTAGTGCTATGTAGATGTTCATAGTAGCTTATTCACTAACATAACACGTGTTACAAATGAAACCTTGAAAGCTAAAGATCGTTTATTGTAATGGATATAGTGTAGTATCATTCGGTGGTAAGGGGTGGGTACCAGGTATTAGTGGTCAACAGAGGGTCAAGTAGTGGTCAAGTGAGGAAATTTTAGGGACAAGTGGTTATAACGATATGGTGATGATTAAAGGGTGGTAAATTAATGGTCAAGTAGTGGTCAAGCAGTGGTCAAGTAGTGGTCAAGTGGTAGTCAAGCAAGGAAATTTTAGGGGAAAGTAGTTGTAATGATATGGTGATGATTAAAGGGTGATAAATTAGTGGTCAAGCAGTGGTCAAGTGAGGAAATTTTAGGGAAAAGTAGTTGTAATGATATGGTGACGATTAAAGAGTGGTGAATTAGTGGTCAAGCTGTGGTCAACCAGTGGTCAAGTGAGAAAATTTTAGGGGAAAAGTAGTTGTAATGATATGTTGATGATTAAAGGATGGTAAATCAGTGGTCAAGCACTGGTCAAGTGAGAAAATTTTAGGGAAAATTGGTCGTAGCGACATGGTGATGATTAAAGGGTGGTAAATTAGTGGTAAAGCGAGAAAATTTTAGGGGAAAAGTAGTTGTAATGATATGGTGATGATTAAAGGATGGTAAATTAGTGGTCAAGCACTGGTCAAGTGAGAAAATTTCAGGGAAAATTGATCGTAGCGACATGGTGATGATTAAAGGGTGGTAAATTAGTGGTCAAGTAGTGGTCAACCAATGGTCAAGTAGTGGTCAAGTGGTCGAGTGACCACTTAAATTGTAGAGATGATGTCCCTAAGATTATGGTAGTGGTTAAAGTGATCGATGACGTGGTCAAGTAGCGGTCAACCAGTGGTCAAGTGGTCGAGTGAACACTTACAAGGTAGACAAAAGTACGTATATTGAAACGGTGATGGTAAAAGGGTCGACGACGTGGTCAAGCAGGGGTCAAGTAGTGCTCAACCAGTGGTCAAGCGATCAAGTGAGAAAATTGTAGGGTATGGTACGTGTAGTGAAATAGGGATGGATAAATTAAGTAGTGACGTTGTCAAGTAGTGATCAAGTAGTGGGCAAGTACTGGTCAAATGGTCGAGTGACCACTTAAATTGTAAGGGAAAAGTAGTTGTAATGATATGGTGATGATTAAAGGATGGTAAATTAGTGGTCAAGCAGTGGTCAAGCAGTGGTCAAGCAGTGGTCAAGTGAGGAAATTTTAGGGACAAATGGTTATAATGATATGGTAATGATTAAAGGGTGGTAAATTAGTGGTCAAGTAGTGGTCAACCAATGGTCAAGTAGTGGTCAAGTGGTCGAGTGACCACTTAAATTGTAGAGGACGATGTCCCTAAGATTATGGTAGTGGTTAAAGTGATCGATGACATGGTCAAGTAGCGGTCAACCAGTGGTCAAGTGGTCGAATGAACACTTAAAAGGTAGAGAAAAGTACGTATATTGAAACGGTGATGGTAAAATGGTCGACAACTTGGTCAAGCAGTGGTCAAGTAGTGCTCAACCAGTGGTCAACCGCTCAAGTGAGAAAATTGTAGGGTATGGTACGTGTAGTGAAACAGAGATGGATAAATTATGTAGTGACGTTGTCAAGTAGTGATCAAGTAGCGGGCAAGTACTGGTCAAATGGTCGAGTGACCACTTAAATTGTAAGGGAAAGTACGTGTAGTGAACCTGTGTTGGTTAAAGTGATCGATGACGTGCTCAAGTAGTGGCCAAGTAGTGGTAAATGGTCGAGTGACTACTTAAATTGTCGGTGAAAGTAGGTATAGTGACATGGTGATGATCAAGAGTTGGTCAAGTGGTGCTCAAATTGTGGTCAAGTAGTGGTCAAGTAGTCGAATGACCACTTAAATTATAGGGTATGGTACGTGTAGTGAAACGGTGATGGTAAAATAAGTAAGGACATAGTCAAATAGTGGTCAAGTACTGGTGAAGCAGTGGTCAAGTAGTGCTCAACCAGTGGTCAACCGCTCAAGTGAGAAAATTGTAGGGTATGGTACGTGTAGTGAAACAGAGATGGATAAATTAAGTAGTGACGTTGTCAAGTAGTGATCAAGTAGCGGGCAAGTACTGGTCAAATGTTCGAGTGACCACTTAAATTGTAAGGGAAAGTACGTGTAGTGAACCTGTGTTGGTTAAAGTGATCGATGACGTGCTCAAGTAGTGGCCAAGTAGTGGTAAATGGTCGAGTGACTACTTAAATTGTCGGTGAAAGTAGGTATAGTGACATGGTGATGATCAAGAGTTGGTCAAGTGGTGCTCAAATTGTGGTCAAGTAGTGGTCAAGTAGTCGAATGACCACTTAAATTATAGGGTATGGTACGTGTAGTGAAACGGTGATGGTAAAATAAGTAAGGACATAGTCAAATAGTGGTCAAGTACTGGTGAAGCAGTGGTCAAGTAGTGCTCAACCGCTCAAGTGAGAAAATTGTAGGGTATGGTACGTGTAGTGAAACATAGATGGATAAATTAAGTAGTGACGTTGTCAAGTAGTGATCAAGTAGCGGGCAAGTACTGGTCAAATGGTCGAGTGACCACTTAAATTGTAAGGGAAAGTACGTGTAGTGAACCTGTGTTGGTTAAAGTGATGGATGACGTGCTCAAGTAGTGGCCAAGTAGTGGTAAATGGTCGAGTGACTACTTAAATTGTCGGTGAAAGTAGGTATAGTGACATGGTGGTGATCAAGTGTTGGTCAAGTGGTGCTCAAAGAGTGGTCAAGTAGTGGTCAAGTAGTCGAATGACCACTTAAATTATAGGGTATGGTACGTGTAGTGAAACGGTGATGGTAAAATAAGTAAGGACATAGTCAAATAGTGGTCAAGTACTGGTGAAGTAGTGATCAAGTGGTCGAAGGATCACTTAAATTGTAGGGTATGGTATGTGTAGTGACATGATGATGGTTAAAGGATCGATGAAATGATCAAGACGTTATGCCGACTGCTAAGTTCAGAAAGTAATGTCCTTACTATCGGCAATTTCCCTGACAGGAGCGCATCGAGCACTGATTTTGTATTGATCAATAGCACCTAGTGGTACAGTCGACACACATGGACAATAGTTACAGCCGGTCAAAGATGGCGTCGCACCCTATCACACATGGGTAATTGCTACAACCAGACTACGTCTCATTCGCTAAAACTGTTCAAATATGGACTTGCAGTCGATCCCATGTGTAATGGTACATCCAAGAAAAGGCTCACTGACTAAAACAATCAAAGAATTCCCTGCTTCCGATAACATGTATAATGGTACAGCCAGAACATGGGGTTAATGATTCAACCGGCCAAAGATGGCGATGGATCCAGTGACACGCATAACGATACACGTGGAACACGTCGCTAATAACCGAAATGTTCAAAGACGGCGGCGAATCCGGTCACAGGGGTAATGGTACATCTTAGACACGTGGTTAAGAGGGAACCTATAGAAAAAGGGTGTCCTATCGGTTGTCGAGTCAAGGAACCTAACGTATGATGATCACTGAACATTACTTTCTGAACTTAGCAGTCGGCATAACGTCTTGATCATTTCATCGATCACTTTAACCATCATCATGTCACTACACATACCATACCCTACAATTTAAGTGATCCTTCGACCACTTGATCACTACTTCACCAGTACTTAACCACTATTTGACTATGTCCTTACTTATTTTACCATCACCGTTTCACTACACGTACCATACCCTAAATTTAAGTGGTCATTCGACTACTTGACCACTACTTGACCACTCTTTGAGCACCACTTGACCAACTCTTGATCATCACCATGTCACTATACCTACTTTCACCGACAATTTAAGTAGTCACTCGACCATTTACCACTACTTGGCCACTACTTGAGCACGTCATCGATCACTTTAACCAACACAGGTTCACTACACGTACTTTCCCTTACAATTTAAGTGGTCACTCGACCATTTGACCAGTACTTGCCCGCTACTTGATCACTACTTGACAACGTCACTACTTAATTTATCCATCTCTGTTTCACTACACGTACCATACCCTACAATTTTCTCACTTGAGCGGTTGACCACTGGTTGAGCACTACTTGACCATTGCTTCACCAGTACTTGACCACTATTTGAATATGTCCTTACTTATTTTACCATCACCGTTTCACTACACGTACCATACCCTATAATTTAAGTGGTCATTCGACTACTTGACAACTACTTGACCACTCTTTGAGCACCACTTGACCAACTCTTGATCATCACCATGTCACTATACCTACTTTCACCGACAATTTAAGTAGTCACTCGACCATTTACCACTACTTGGCCACTACTTGAGCACGTCATCGATCACTTTAACCAACACAGGTTCACTACACGTACTTTCCCTTACAATTTAAGTGGTCACTCGACCATTTGACCAGTACTTGCCCGCTACTTGATCACTACTTGACAACGTCACTACTTAATTTATCCATCTCTGTTTCACTACACGTACCATACCCTACAATTTTCTCACTTGAGCGGTTGACCACTGGTTGAGCACTACTTTACTACTGCTTCACCAGTACTTGACCACTATTTGACTATGTCCTTACTTATTTTACCATCACCGTTTAACTACACGTACCATACCCTATAATTTAAGTGGTCATTCGACTACTTGACCACTACTTGACCACTCTTTGAGCACCACTTGACCAACTCTTGATCATCACCATGTCACTATACCTACTTTCACCGACAATTTAAGTAGTCACTCGACCATTTACCACTACTTGGCCACTACTTGAGCACGTCATCGATCACTTTAACCAACACAGGTTCACTACACGTACTTTCCCTTACAATTTAAGTGGTCACTCGACCATTTGACCAGTACTTGCCCGCTACTTGATCACTACTTGACAACGTCACTACTTAATTTATCCATCTCTGTTTCACTACACGTACCATACCCTACAATTTTCTCACTTGAGCGGTTGACCACTGGTTGAGCACTACTTGACCACTGCTTCACCAGTACTTGACCACTATTTGACTATGTCCTTACTTATTTTACCATCACCGTTTCACTACACGTACCATACCCTATAATTTAAGTGGTCATTCGACTACTTGACCACTACTTGACCACAATTTGAGCACCACTTGACCAACTCTTGATCATCACCATGTAACTATACCTACTTTCACCGACAATTTAAGTAGTCACTCGACCATTTACCACTACTTGGCCACTACTTGAGCACGTCATCGATCACTTTAACCAACACAGGTTCACTACACGTACTTTCCCTTACAATTTAAGTGGTCACTCGACCATTTGACCAGTACTTGCCCTCTACTTGATCACTACTTGACAACGTCACTACTTAATTTATCCATCTCTGTTTCACTACACGTACCATACCCTACAATTTTCTCACTTGAGCGGTTGACCACTGGTTGAGCACTACTTGACCACTGCTTGACCACGTTGTCGACCATTTTACCATCACCGTTTCAATATACGTACTTTTCTCTACCTTTTAAGTGTTCATTCGACCACTTGACCACTGGTTGACCGCTACTTGACCATGTCATCGATCACTTTAACCACTACCATAATCTTAGGGACATCGTCCTTTACAATTTACGTGGTCACTCGACCACTTGACCACTACTTGACCATAGGTTGACCACTACATGACCACTAATTTACCACCTTTTAATCATCACCATATCATTATAACCACTTTTCCCTAAAATGTTCTCACTTGACCACTACTTTACCATTGGTTGACCACTACTTGACCACTAATTTACCACCCTTTAATCATCACCATATCATTATAACCACTTTTCCCTAAAATTTCCTCACTTGTCCACTACTTGACCACTGCTTGACCACTGCTTGACCACTAATTTACTATCCTTTAATCATCACCATATCATTACAACTACTTTTCCCTTACAATTTAAGTGGGCACTCGACCATTTGACCAGTACTTGCCCACTACTTGATCACTACTTGACAACGTCACTACTTAATTTATCCATCTCTGTTTCACTACACGTACCATACCCTACAATTTTCTCACTTGATCGCTTGACCACTGGTTGAGCACTACTTGACCCCTGCTTGACCACGTCATCGACCCTTTTACCATCACCGTTTCAATATACGTACTTTTGTCTACCTTGTAAGTGTTCACTCGACCACTTGACCACTGGTTGACCGCTACTTGACCACGTCATCGATCACTTTAACCACTACCATAATCTTAGGGACATCGTCCTCTACAATTTAAGTGGTCACTCGACCACTTGACCACTACTTGAACATTGGTTGACCACTACTTGACCACTAATTTACCACCCTTTATTCATCACCATGTCGCTACGATCAATTTTCCCTAAAATTTTCTCACTTGACCACTTGACCAGTGCTTGACCACTGCTTGACCACTAATTTACCATCCTTTAATCATCACCATATCATTACAACTACTTTCCCCCTAAAATTTTCTCGCTTGACCACTAATTTACCACCCTTTAATCATCACCATGTCGCTACGACCAATTTTCCCTAAAATTTTTTCACTTGACCAGTGCTTGACCACTGCTTGACCACTAATTTACCATCCTTTAATCATCACCATATCATTACAACTACTTTTCCCCTCAAATTTTCTCACTTGACCACCACTTGATCACTGGTTGACCACTGCTCGACCACTAATTCACCACTCTTTAATCATCACCATATCATTACAACTACTTTTCCCTAAAATTTCCTCACTTGACCACCACTTGACCACTGCTTGACTACTAATTTATCACCCTTTAATCATCACCATATCATTACAACTACTTTCCCCTAAAATTTCCTTGCTTGACTACCACTTGACCACTACTTGACCACTGCTTGACCACTACTTGACCACTAATTTACCACCCTTTAATCATCACCATATCATTATAACCACTTTTCCCTAAAATTTCCTCACTTGACCACTACTTGACCCTCTGTTGACCACTAATACCTGGTACCCACCCCTTACCACCGAATGATACTACACTATATCCATTACAATAAACGATCTTTAGCTTTCAAGGTTTCATTTGTAACACGTGTTATGTTAGTGAATAAGCTACTATGAACATCTACATAGCACTAATAACCACCCTTATTAACTAATTTCACTAACCCATACCCACTACTATCCCAACCGCACCTATTCCTTCTATTCGTACTAATGTACACCACCAATGCGCTAACAGTTCAAAATATTTTAACACACCACTCACCCACGTTTTTACAACCCGTTACTTAATGACTTTTCCGTATGCACCCCCTCCACGTCTGTTATGAACCGACCACCGTCACACCCGCCGGAGATTTTCCAACACTTGCCGACGTATAACTCCCGGTACTACATTCCAGAATTTTCCACTATGCCGCTACTTATTTAATATGCATTGTATTGTTTATACATGATTTAATAAAAATTATTATATACCTGATAGTGTTTAAACCCGAACCGCCTAGCCTCACCCCACGCGCCCACCCCCTCGCCACCACCCCGCGCCCCGTCGTTATTTATTTTTATTTTTATTTATTTTATTTTATTTTTTAAATAATTAATTAAAATTTTTATACACCCACTCAATAGTTATCTGCCCTTAGAAACATAAAATCTTAGAATTATCGCCCTTAGATATGACCTAGATATCACCCCTACATACCCACCCAACTACATGACCGAGGAGGAGTGAAAATCAGCCGAGGTCAAGGTCATTTGAGGAGGCTCCTCCAAATGAGAACCGAATTGCACATTTATAACTACTCAGGTTTACAGACGGGTCTGAAAATTGGCTTTCAAAATTATTTTCATTCATGTCAAATGCTGAACAGAAGATTACAGAAGTATAAAAGTATACAGATAAATTACTGCTACAAATGAAACTTGTATTCTGTTTAAGTTTAGTAGTTAAATTGCCAGTTATAATTATAAATAAATATAGGTCCGCTATCGTTTAGTACTATTGTATGGGCGCCGCCATCTTGAAATTTGTGTTATGACTGCCATATCTCATTTTTGAGGTTGTGCTAAATATTTTTTTTCTGAACGCTAGCAAAAGCCAGCATTGTTGAAACTCTTCATATATATGTAAAATTGTACGGAGAATTCACAAGTGCAACAAAAAGTCCAGGTTGGTTTAACATACAGGAGTTATAAGACAAATTAGATTACTGTTGATAAATAAACTTTAAGAAATCCAAGAGGAGACAATTTCTGAACTGCAAATGCTTGCAGTTTAGCAGACGGACCACTACAGCAATTTTTAGTGTTGTTTCCCGCGACGTCGTGCCACGTTGGTTTCTAATACATCAAATCAAACGAGACATTGCTAAAAACCGGAAGTAACTGGATGGTCTCTAAAAATCAACAGGGGAAAAATTTATGCCTCGTCCCCCCCCCCCCAACCTAATCAAGTTCGGTAACTGATAGTGCTAACATTATTGTTATTTAAACATTGAGCATAACCCACAACTTATAGCAGGTTTAGTCATGATTTTAAAATTGCGTATTTACTAATGAGACCACATCAAAAAGATTGGCCTTGAAAAACTAAATCTAATGGACCTCAATTATGCCTGCATGTCAATTCTAACTGAAGATATTCACATTTTTGTGAAGGTGTTTCCGTATAAAATATTCACATCATTGCCGCGACTATTAAACTCTTAAATGTGGCCCATATAATATTACATGTTACATTAGGGGTGGCCAATACGAGGCCCGCGGGCCACATGCGACCCGCCGGGAGTCATGTTGCGGCCCGCCTAGGTCAAATGAACATAAATGTTAAGTTTATTTTACATATCACCAAAAGAACATTATATCACCAAAACAACATCACATCATGAGTCGTTTGTATCATATATTTTTAAATTATAGCTAAGAGAAATTTGAAATATCTTGCATTTTTAGAAAAATATTCATTGGTTTTGAGTTATTTTAAATATCCTGCATTTTCGGGAAAATTAATAGATTTTAGCGATTTCAAATACCCCGCTATTTGACACTCAAGGTTACTTAGTTTTTTGTCCGACGCTAAGTGTTGATAAAATTTAATATGCGACTTAACATCTGATATACAATGATCTGTGGTCTTCGCCGTCTTCGGGAAGCTCGCAGCTATCGGGCTCGCTCATACTCATAACTACTTTCAGTCCAGCTTGACAAAGTTCCGTGTTATTCTGTAGTTTCGTTCTATCATCGCCACTGCGTCTGGAGAGATTTTGCAATCGACGTTAAAATAAATATTTATCATATGTATACAAGTAATAAGAGTTCAAACTACTTTAACCAAGTATCCTGTCTACCATATCGATTCTATAGGTAAGTAACCATTAAACATTTTATTTATGCAATTTTAATTAATTAATTATTATTAATTAGCACTTCCTGTGTTTTATTTATTTATTTATATATATATTTATTTATTTTCAGTTAAAACGAAGACCTACCGTGGCGTCAACTAGCAAAGGCGGTGGACCAAAGAAGAGAAGAACCACAGAAGAATTAAGAAGTTTTCAAGAGAGGTGGACTATAAACTATTTATTCGTGGAAATTAAAACAAAGCCCATATGCTTGATATGCAACGAATCTGTTTCTGTTTTGAAAGAATATAACATCAATAGGCACTACGAGACTAAACATGCAAATAAGTTTGATAAGTACAAAGGGCAATTTCGACAAGACCAAGTAAATGACTTAAAAAATATTTCTGCACAACAAAAGATATTTACGTTGATTCAGTGTCAGCATGCTATGTAAAAGCTAATTATGCAGTAGCCATGATACTAGAAAAAAAAAATCGAAGCCATATTCAGATGGTTAAGGAATGTTTGGAGATCGTCGTTGAAATTATGTGTCCAAAAAAGAAGAGGGATTTCTCGAGAATAAGTCTGTCTCGTCAGCCTATTACTTGGCGTGTGGGCGACATTGGAAAACATATTGAAGATAATGTGAAAAAAGAAGCATCCGAGTTTATATTTTCTACTCTAGCATTGGATGAAAGCACAGATATGGTATATACTGCCCAACTGGCTATTTTTATCAGGGATGTTGATGTCCATTGTAAAAAGACAGAAGAATTAGCGGCACCTGTATCCACTTAACATGAATTTTGACCAGATTAGCGGGGTGGCCATGGGCACTAAAATGGGTCCGAGTTTCTTCATGGGCTATCTGGAACACCAGGTATGGTGTCAATACACCGGTAGGCTTCCGGAGCTCTACATGAGATATATCGATTACTGTTTTGGTGTTTCAGACATGCCAATGTCTGATCTCCATGACTTCATTGTCTTTTTCTCCAACTTTCACCCAAGCATAAGACTCAACTCTACTAGTTCCTCGTCCGCTGTTAATTCCTTAAACATAACAGTTTCCATAGGTTCTGCTGGTCTATGCACGACGGTTTACTATAAACCAACTGACTCGCATGCATTCATTCTCTATACCTCCTCCCATTCTCCCTCTTGTAATGATTCTATTCCTTTCTCACAACTGTTACATCTTCGACGGCTTAGTCATGTTAATAACAACTTCCGTCTAAAAGCCCACGAAATGTTGGATTTCTTCCTCCTTCGAGGCTATCCTGAGAATGTTCTGTCTACGGCTCTTCACCGCTGCCAGTCTATTAGTCGTGCCGAGGCTCTCTCCTTCAGGCCGAAACCACGTAATAATATACCTAGTCTCTCACTAACTTTCCATCCTCATAATATTGCTGCCAAGAATATTCTCATGAGGCATCTACCCATCTTCCAGGCAGACCCGGTTATTCGCGATGTCTTCTCAGAGGCCCCACTGGTGGCATATAGACGGGATCGTAACCTGACGGATGTGCTGGTCCATAGCACTCTACCCCTGTCGGAAGTTGGGGTGGCCACCGCCTAGATGAAAGTATTATTCACTGGCGTGCAACCCCAAATAGTCAGAAATTGACTAGGGACAAAATCTATATGGCTGAACTACAGATTAAGCCCATGAACATCCAAAGTACAGCTCCAGGTGGCTCGTAATAAAATAACATGAACTGTGCTGAATATTCGCCAACAAGCAACTAGGCTAGTTTACAAAGAACTAACAAGCATCTACCACGGACACCTCAAGTATATCTAGACAAGATCTGTCTTACATAAGGTTCCTACTTCTCAGAAGAGTAACACATGAAGCACAATGATATTGAACACAGAACTTAGAAAGAACACTCAAGTAACCTACGACAATGATAGTTCTTGCAATAACCTAGATCAGATATAGATTGAAAATCAGTACATACATCTAAAAGACTTGACTAGTTACTAAGAAATAACTTTCCTAGTGAAATCTAGCAGATATAATGACTACAGAACATTGAGTACTTGTTTCACTGGATTTCGTAACTAACACGATCACGACTAACAGACTAATATATATATATATATATATATATATATATATATATATATATATATATATATATATATATATATATATATATATATATATATATATATATTTATATATATATATTTATATTATATTTATATATATACTGAGTCCGGTAGACCTATTATCTCCCAGAAATTCCAGTCATAAATTCTTCTTATCTCCCCCTGGCGTTAATTACAATTCTCACTTCAAAACTGGCCATCACTAACATTTCTCCAGGCTTGCTCTAATTGCATTATCAGATCTGTTTCACACATTCCTACAGGGCAGACACATTATCTCCCAGTCTGTCCCATCATAAATTCTTTCTGAACCACTAACCATCACCATAGCGTCACACCTGGGCGATTTTGAGTGGCCAGCCCCAGATCAGTTTCACAGTCTGCCCTCCAGTGGGTGTAATTATCAGTTTGACATGTAACACCTTTAAGCTGGACTGGCTGGTTCACAACCCTAGTCCGACTGTCTGTGTGATTTCATTCTGGGTTTATTGCAATTCCCACCTTCCTGTTTTAGTAGCCAGCAGCCATCTGTTCTGACACTTCACAGTTGAATGGGTTCCTTTTGCTACAACATTTTATGCCTCTATGTGTGCAGGCCTGATTGTTCTTTATTATAGAGAATTGCATTTGTTCTTCTGTAACTTTCTGTAACTCTACATGGCCCATCAAAAGTGAACCGAAAATTGTTCTGGGATGTAAAGGCTGCATTTCACGACTGTGCTTCCTCCTTAAAAAAAAGTTTCTGCCAGAAATCTTTTGTCAAAGCACGCCGTACATCCCAGAATAATGCCTAAGCACTCTCCGTTCTGTATCTGCCCAAAGGTTTCCAATATTCCTTATGGCATTGTGTTGTCCTGCATCTGCATAAAGACGTCCCATTTCTATAATCCAAGGATACTTTGTATAGGTCCTTGTACCTGGTCTTAGGCCGGGATTCCATGCAATAGCTTGGTAAAATCCGGTAATTGTCAGGATGGTGTATTTTTACCCTTCTGGGAAAGATCACAATCAACGGGATTCTTCTACGCCTCTGGGCAATTGTTTTACACCACTCACTCACGTGATTTACTCCTTTCAACCGAGGATGTACCCGTAGTGAAGTCTCACATAAGCTGGCCACAGCAAAGCTTGTCTCCGTGATTTTCCTCCATCCTTTATAGATCCTTAACTGATCCATCAATATCTTCCTTTTAAAAGAAATAATGTTACACATCGTGGTCCCATGATATAAATTCAACTGGTGCTTTCCTCCTTCAAAGTCGGGCGTAACAATTTTCCCTCCTTTGTGTCGCGGTTTCTTCCCCTGATAATCAGTTAACGGGCTGAGTTTCTCTGCATTAGAGTTTCTTGTAAAAACCGTGCTAGAAATTGGAAATTTATTGTGCCAAGTTGTCCTGCCTTGAGAGATAACATAGTTACTCAAGGGCGATAAAGTGGAGTTACTTTTGAATAAAGTATCCACAAATAGCTGATCTACTCCTATCAAATTGACCTGACTGAAGGGTAGATTTGGTCCTAAGAGTGTTGATTCCAAACCACTCTTGACTTTTGTTACTTCAGGTTCCTGTCGCTGGAATTCCATAACTTCAGCTATTGAGATGATAGGCGTTTCTTCCTCCATCTTGTGCAAAGAATTTCCTTCTTTAGCAACTACAGACAGTGTTGTCTGCACAATATCGGAGTCCATATTCTGGCCCATGACAATTCCCTGTGTTTCCTGAGTCTCCGATCTGGTATACTCCGAGATAACAACTGGAAATGTTTCCTTGTCTGGATGTTCCTCTCTGGTCGTGCTTTCATGGGCTAAGTCCAGCTGAGGTAAATCCTGTGGTGGGCTTGTGTCTAAGCAATCCATCACATTAGGTAAATGATTTGAACTGATGTCTAGTGTCTTTTTCTGAGCTGCAGCCTCAAAGATCACAAGGGGTTCCGGATCGTCCTTCATCCCACTGTCAGTGAAATTTAATCCCACTTCTTGATTGTCTAAGCTGAAGGGAATACAAGTGTCGGTTACCTCTCCATCTCCGACCTCTTTAAAAGATGTCCTCAGGTCCTCTTCCTCTCGAGATTCACCCCTCGTTGAAGTAAAATGAGATTCCTGGGAGTCTTGTACTGGCGGACCAGTTATTCCACTTTTCTTGTGATGCAAACAGTTGTCCTCTATGTAACTGTTAATAGGTAAATTATCTGAACTGATAATTAGTGATTCTTCCTGCGTTGCAGTTGTGAAATTCACCTGGGATTCCGTTTCTTCCTTCCTTCCTATTTCAGTCAGATGTAATTCCATTTCGTGATTCTCTGAACAGAAGGGAATGTGAGAATCAGCTAGGCCTCTGCCTGCGACCTCATTAAAAGTTGTCTCCAGTTCCTCTTTCTCTCGAGATTTATTTCTCGTAGAAGTTAAGTGGTTTTCCTGAAGGTCCTCTACTGTTAAACCACTATTGCCGTGGTGCAAACAGTTATCACGTTTGTGACTGTTTGAAGTGCCCTTGGCACGTTTCTTCTTCCCTCTTTTCCGTTTAGGACTGGGTCGAATGGAAACCTGTAGTTCCCGGGTCCACTACCTCTGATTCCGCGGTGT